>JAHLWY010000231.1:0-28495 GCA_020002185.1 Paraescarpia echinospica
ATTGCATATTGTTGTTAGAAATGCATGTGAATTAAAGTAAAGACAATGTAAAGTACAAACATTTTATTGAAACTATTTGATAAGATTGACTACAAAATTATGAAAAGCACAATACAACTACAGGTACAATCACTGCACTTGATATGTATAATGTAATAATTTTTAATATCACATACACATCACATGCACATAATATGGAAAGCAACAATAGAAACAAAAATTAGGAAGAGGTTGAAAAAATGTCAGGTACATATAAAAAAAAAACAGTTATTTTTATCATGATTCTTTGTTGCAAAAAAACAACACTAGTTAGTACATGTGATATCAAATGCTAGTTGTAGTTTATACATGCCTTATATGTTTACAACTGACAAAATTAGTTACTAAACAATGATGTGTATTTAAAAAAAAAATGTAATACCCATAAAATGTAAACCAATGAGAAAAAATTACTTACAAAGATATTTAGTTGAACTTAAAATAGTGACTGGACTAGACAGGGTCATCCCTATGTGACTGAGAATTACATATACAATCACTACATGCTACATTGCTCCAGTTTACTCAGCTGTATGAAGAGTACCTGCTACAGACAGTGGTGGATAGTCTTCGCATATTAATTTCAGCTTAATGCTTCCCAAGTCAAGATGGTGTTTTCGATTTAACAGGTCTGCCAGGGAGCCAGTAAAGTGCTTTGAGCAATCCTGAGGACTGGATAGTATACAATATCAAAACTAACCTTACTCAAGTGTTGTTTAATTATCATGAGAAATGAAAATGTAATGTAAATTATTTGTGAAAACATAAAACAGTAATAAAAAAGAATAATTTAGAAAGATGATACATGGCATGAAAAATATATAACAGTCCTCATGATTCATAGATAATTTAAACAAGTAAAATGCTGCTGTCAGTGTATCAACAGACTGTTGCTGAAAAATGTAAAAAGGCTTTCAATACCATTACTTCATCACAAACTTGTGTTGTACATAACAAGTGCCTGGTGTATGTTGCAAGAACACTGACTATCAGCAACACAAAGACAATGAAACCCTACCACTGTAACCATACTGGATAATTCATGTATTTTTCATGGACACTGGTAAAAGTTATAGTTGAATTGAATAAAATACCTTGTATTATTGACTTTTGATAAATGTGTTGTCACATATAAAAATATCATACATGTCAGAGCCATGCTAATTGTCACTTTTTCTCCGGTATAGGTAGATGCAGATGTACAGCAAAAAGTCAGGAAGCTGGTATGCAGTACTATCAAAGATAACGATGTAGTTCACCAAAGAATGCTCGACACTGAACCTCTCTCACAGCGTTGAAAGTTGTTGCCCGAAGACTCATGCCATAGCTGCCAGACCCTGGCACCCACCGTTCCATCACCAATTGCAGAGCTAATCAGGCGTCACTTCATTCTTATGTCGAGCAACCTGCATTCTACATTGGTTTCCAGTCAGTCAAGCTAACTGACTGATCTGGAAGCCAGTGTAACCCCTTGGCACTGTGGAATCTGTCATGGATGCAACTCACAACACAATTGGGATCACTCGGTGGACATTCACATGACAAACTGTTAATATGCAGCATATTGCATGGCTGTAGAATCTTGTCCGAGATCCTGGACATACAACTGCCCAGTATGCCATATTAACTTGGAGAGCTAGTAGTACTAAGCACACTAGTTCAATCTCCTGTAAAGAAAAGCATATATTCAGTAAACAAAAACAGGCATCATAGTAGTGTTGGGAGGAAATAATTATGGAGTTGTTCATTGTCATAATCAGTAAATATAAAATCATGTTTCATGTATGATCTGCAGCATTTCACAAGAAAAAAGGCAGCAAGAAATGTTATACTACAGCTGCATCTATACATGTTGATATCTTACTTCTTAGGAACAGTCAGTGTTTACCGGGTGGAGAAAGGGGGTGGGTTGATACAGCATGCAGACATTAGTGGATTATGCTATTTTTCAAAACGGTGACAAATTTTAACTATTTTTCTTTACTAGGTGTTCATTGTCCTTACAGCAATTTTAAATTGTTCAATTTCATTACAATGACGCTTGATCTTATTCAATATTATAGAGTGATTTTTTAATTCTGCTAATCAGTAGAGTGCATTTATATATATATTTTTTTTTTCAGTATATAAATTCATGTAACTGTCCGCCATGTGTAACTACTACACATATCCATGTTGCTAAATACTTTTTAAAGGTGTATTAATATGTCTTTGTTGATACACTGGGTATAATGTACAAGTGCAGAAGTCAACCTAGTTTTTCATGTCCAAGATGTTATTATTAAAATGTGTATGAAAACAAATGTTTATTTAAATGTGCACATTAAAATATTGGTGTCCTGTAACTTACGCTATTATTTACTCCATAACAAGCTTCTTTGTGGACAGTTCCTGTTGATAACATTTGTGCTGTACCTTAGGCCCATGAAGAAAGAAGAGACACACAAAAAATGCATCCTGCCTGTTTACTGTTGTTTAAAAAAAGTGTGGTTGTGGACAATGTGGTGGATAACGTAAGTTACAGTGTCCACCATTTCACGTCCAGAGTGCTCTGATTATTCTTAACATTTTAAATGTCTTGGTTTCTGATGAGGTACTAGCATACATCAGTCAAGCAAATTTTGATTTCTGAAGTGTTTCACATTCTCATAATTTCATACCATGTAACTTACATCATGAACTTCACTTGGCATTGCGCCACATAACAGTGAGTAAAGATATCTTATTTTCTTTAATTTTAGGTGTAGATGTATTTTGGTTACCGTCTAAGACATTGTTTTTGCTGTCCAGTCCTCTTTTGGCCCAGTATTGTGCTTCACCTATATATATTTACCCAGACACATATATAATGTAATATAAATAATAATTCACGAGTAAGGAGCTGTTAGGTTACTTTTAAACTGGTTAATGGTCAGGAGTATTCTAAGTTTATGAAGTAGGGTATTCCAGAATACAGGTCCTGAATAATTTATTGTTAGGTTTCGAATGTTTGTTCTTACATTTAACACATATAAATTTGCCAAACCTCTTACAAATAAGCCTGCTGGTATCCATTGACAAAGAAAACTATTATTTCATCAAGGCAGTATCATATTTGACAGGGACGTACAAACTACTAAGCTCATATGGTTATTCGCATTTACCTTTAATCCTACAGTCCTTTTAGTTTAATGTTAAGATAACTCACCTTTCTTTGTATAGAGACTTGCTCTTTTCCTCCAGCTTCTTTCCGCACTGGGATAAGTATTCCTCTAGACTCCCCAGTGTAAATTTGGGTAGTTGGTGCATACCACCATGCACGTCCCTATACATGTTATACTGCGGCATTTTCATGCTGAGCTCCTCTTCATTAACCTGTAAAATGAAAAACAATGATATCATCCCAAGTTATGTTCAATATGTGACTAAGATAAAGTATAGTGGTTTTGGAGTAAGACTGCTCATGATATAGAAGAAAGCACTGTGATCAGGCTGGGCTGGTACCCCCGCATCCCTTTCGATAGTGTATGTTACTCCAAGGGTTTGTGCTGGTTTTTATGAAATATAGAAACACACCCTCCCATCTTTAGGTAAGGTAAGGATGCATTTTATTTATCCCAACAGCAGAAACAAATTATGCAGAGAGTGCCTAGTGTAGTGGTTAGCACATCCGCCTGGCATGCCAGTGCTCTGAGTTCGAAACCTGGACCGAGCAGGCATGATATTTCGTGTAAAAATCTGGCTCTCAAAATTGGGGACTGTGCATCCATCGTGACTCAGTAATGTCGGTCCCGTCTCAATTTGGGACGTAAAAGAACCACTGAGGACGACAAGCAACCTGGTAGTGACCACCCTCAGTGCCAGCATATAAAGAATGAGACCTCATAAGACCATTACATTGTAACCACAATAATACAGACTAGTCAGTTAATAGAACATTGCCAAGCGCTGGAGACAACTAGAACTACAAAATATGAAAACAAATACTAAGATACAAATTTTACAATAACAATTTACATAATGTCAACAAAATATAAAACAAATCACTGTGTGATGGGAGACTCCACACTATTATTATTTTTTAAGTTTAATAATAGGACATTGTTACGTAGCCGAGCATCAGAACCGTGTGTGCCAGTGATAAATGTCTGAGCACTAAACGTGCATGCGCCTATTGTGGCTTCTTTCCGGTGCACGGACGCGGAGCAGCAAGCCGAGCATCGGAACCGCATATGTCAATGATAAAGGTCCGAGCACTCAACACGCATACGTGTGCATGTTGTGGTGCTCGGACACAGCGCATCGGAACTGTGTTCATCTGTGTTATAGCTGGTCCGAGCACATTCCCGACCGCGCTGCGTTTCAGTTCTCCCTTTGTCTCGGATTCATTGCTTATCGTACTGCTTACTAAAATAGGTCTACTAACATATACATTGAATATATACTATAATTATCTAGGTAATGCTGCAGGTCATTTGCACGACGCAACATGATTATAAGAACATTTATGTGTTCAAATGATATAAACAAAACTTTGTTTACTATTTTATGATGGAGTTTTCATAAATATATGCTATTAGAAAATGTGTCTCTTACAACAATATGTTCCAAATGGTGTTAGGATTTGATAGATATTATAGTGCTACTGAAATGTTTATTTACAGTAATCTGCTTATTGTGTTCCTGGTATTAGAACTTTTGACATATAGATTTATATGCCGGTTATAGTTCTAAATTATATTTTTATTGATTGTTCAAGTAGCAGCAATATTTTACTTACTGGCCATATGTAACTATTGCCAATATTACAACTATAGAACAGTAATGCATTTGTATGTTGTGTGGAGTCTGCGAATAAAGCATATTATTATAAATAAAATATACTTTTAGTACACCTATAGCCATAGTAATTTGTAAAAGCAATTGCTCAAAGCAATGTAGTCTAATTACAGCATATACATGCACATAATTGCCAACAAAATATCAACGGAATAAAACTATGGTATCATAATTACACGAAAAGCATAAGTATTGGCAAGGACATACAGAACTATTTTAATGTAGGCCCTATATGTGTGGGCAATAGTAGTTTTGTAAAATATGTATGTATGTAAATAAAGAAGTCATTATTATTACTGTTCATGTTATTATGCGGGTGCGTGCCCAGGGGAGTTTTCTCGTTGCCCAGAAACCCCCCAAGAAATCCCACACTATACGGCAGTGTACAGTGAATGATGGCATGCAACATCCACCGTTACTGTGATACCCATTTGGGAACCCACAAATATATCTATCCTGGGTACGCCTCTGTTATGTGTTCTACATATAATGATATACTAGTTATGATGAGTTATGACAACAGCAGAGTAGAAACACCAGAAGACGATTTTATTGAAATAATGCATACAGATGTGTCAAGTAATGCTATAAATACAATTACAGTTGCATAATAGCATCAGTGTCTAAGTACTGACACTATAAACCCATTAGCCAGTTTAAATATATGTAAATACATTACATATAAATAGTAATAGGACTATCTAATATTTACTTTAGGCTATCTTAATTAACAATAAAATAATTCTAAAATATCAAATAAAAATATTAATTCAATCTTTAAAACGCCACTGGCTTAAGGTCACAGGCTCCATTTGAAATGTTATATTTTAATTATCAGTCATATGTTAAAAACTACTCGTCAGATTAAAGTTGCATTCTGAGTTACACAACCATGTTTAAGGTGTATGTACAACCTAAACAATAATGTCAATATATACTTATTTGAGTATACTTGCTTCCGTATATGTCACTTTGGCATTTATTGTTATTTGATAAATTACGCTTTTGCAAAAAATAAACATGACATGCATACGTAATTTTAATTTGGATTTTAGAATTACATATTGTGTGAACGAAAATTTATATGGAGTTGAAACTAATTAATTGCACAACTTAATATATTATTGGTCATAATTAGTTTATAAAATGTGATTTTCAAAGGATGTTCCGTATCGCCAACGTTGATCCCAAATAAAACTACGCCATGCTCTATTGCCATATTTAGGGGAAGCGAGAGCAAACACGTGATGACTGGCGCATGCCCGTTCAATGCTCGGATCTTTAACGCTGAGGCACACGGTTCCGATGCTCGGCTACGCAACCACTTCGTTAATAATATTCAATTAATTGTACACGTTATAGTACGAATAAATATTAGTATTAACAGTTTTCGAAACATCATGAATTATCGCTCACACACTGTACCAACCTACCTGACAATCAATTCGCGTTTTCTGGCAGACTGCTTGGCACTTCGTTTCTTCCGTTCATCTTTGAGTTCTTTTAAACTCCAACATTGATAAAACAGGTCATAACGTGGGTGAAAAATGCTTGATATAAGTATTCTGTACACTACGACGTGACGTTGGTGACTGATAGCAAGGTCTGACCAAAGCAAAGCAATTATATAATTGCAATTATATAATTGCTTTGGCCTGACTTGCAAGGGATACTTCGGTATTTGCAAATTGGTGTAGTTCGCTAGGGGGCAGCACAGCTTAGCTTAGCTTAGGTCATGGAGTACAATTTGTGCCAGATTATCGTTTCGAGAACTTCGTTTCGAGAAAATATTTTGGAGAAAATCTTTTGGAGAAATATTTGACCAAACGCCATTCTAGTTAATTATTTGACAAAAATCTTGCACAATGACAGCGTAAAGGGATAATCGAAAGTCAGAATTCGACAATCTCGGCGTAAATGGATAATCGAAAGTCAGAAATCAACAATGTAGCATTGTGGAATTATGGCCCTAATATCGTTCCAAAGTCAAGCGGTGGCTAGCGGCGCAGGGTGCGTACACCCTGCACAAACCGGTTAAACGACGTTTCAAACGACGTTGCGTTATCGTAGGCGGTCGAAACCAGCAGTGGCAAGCCGACCTCGTCGACGTAGCTAAACTGAAAAAGCACAATGACGGTATAACGTTCCTATTGACGGTCATCGACGTCTTCTCGAAGCGGGCGTGGTGCGTCCCGTTGAAGAGTAAAGACCCACACTTGTACATAGTCACAGCATATTGTACATTAGATGCCACTCAATAGAGTGCGCGAGTTATTATGTACGTGTGAGTGTATATGTGTTTATGCGTGCGCGCATGTGTTTATGCGTGCGTGTGGTATGTACGTGCGTGTGAGTTTCGCTCGAGCAAAGGAGGTATTCAATTTGACATACTTTGTGAGCCTCCAAGGGTGGTTCTAAATGTGAGATTTTAGTTGACCTCAAGGTGTGTAGTCGAGGGTCTAACAATATACCATACCAACACAATAAACCACACTAGGGGTCTGGTGTGTGTGTGTGTGCGCGCGCGCGCGCGCGTGCGTGTGAGTGTCAGAGCGTCCTTGCATACGTGTGCTCGTGTGTGCACGTGTGAGTGTGTGTCAGTGCGTACATGTGTGTGTGTGCGCGCGCGCGTGCGTGCGTGCGTGTAAGTGTGTCGTAAGAGAAAGAAGTAAGTTATAACTATAGGCCTTCAAACATAAATTATTAACATGTGAAACAGTGTAATAGGACAGCATAATATTTCATGTTGGAGTGACACCCACAGTCCGGAGTGACACCCTTCATCTAGTTGCGCCACATGGTGGACTTAGAAAATGTATGTTCTACGACGACACGCATGGCTTGTTGAACACAATCCTGACTGTCTGCGCCTATGAATATTGTCGTTGGCATAATGATACAAAGGACCTAGTATCTATGCAATAATTAGTTCATGTAGAACAGCCACGAGGCAAGGCAGGAAGAAGACTGGTGAAAGACAAAACGGTAGCCTCGGTACCACAAATATTGAAATAATAGTAATAGTAATACGTTGAATAAAAACACAATGTAATAGTAATGTTTATAATAGTAATCAACGTAATAGTAATTATATATATATATATGACACTATTGTCTGTACTTTTTGCATGTATATGATGTTACTGAATAAACTCAATGTCAATATGCGCAACTCAAATTGAACTTTGAAATGTCCAATAATATTATGAAAGTAATAGGTCAACTATTAATACATTCCTTCCTATTACTATTACTAAATATTACTGTTACACAACAAAATAATGTTTTTTATTCAACCTATTAAGTACTATTACTATTAATTCAATATTTGTATTCGTTTCTGTTATATATTACTATTACCCCAGGCCTGGACTGTAGCCTGTTTACTGAGTTACTGACACTGCTAAGCCATTGACACTAGCCTTGGCTGGGTTGAGTCCCTGGAGTTGTGGCATGACTGAAAGAAAGAATGACAACTGGCTTATTAAAAGTTGTTGAGCTAAGGAACCTGTCGGCCGGGCCGGACCTGGGACAACCATTTGCAGGCCTGTGCCAGTCCTGCACCTAAAATTTAGTTTTCAGGCCTGGGCCGGGCCTGGACTGTAACTGCTAAATGCGGGCTGGGTTTGCGCTAAATTCTAGGCCCAGATAGGGCATTAGTCCAGGATCAATGATCAACCCCCTGGAGGGCCGTGGGGAGCAACATTAAGCAACAATCTTTAAACGGCTGTAATTTCTGAACCGTTCATCCTACATCAACATAATATTATTATGTCTGTATGGATTTGAAATTTGAAGTAGCAACTTTTAGGTCCGATTCAATTTTTGCGGAGAGGACCTGAGTCCTCTATAGGTGTTCACAGGACATATATAGCCTTAGTCCTCTGTAGGTGTACACAGGACACATATGTTTTGTTTTCCCGTTCACTGAGACCATAGGTGATGTTTCTGTGCTTGTAGAACGTGGTGTACAGGAGCTGTGACGTCAGTTTTTACTTTGATGTCCTTGAGTTCCAAGAGTTCTTCCTGGAACACACCAGAGTACAAGTTGAGGGTGTCCTCTAACTCAGTCCTTCCTACCTTCAGGATGATCTCCAGTCTAACCTAATCTCCTTAAGCCAGTCACGACCAAAACTATTCACTCGTTTCCTTTGGATGATGAACAATTGAACACCAGCTAACTGATATCCATATTACGTTCACTGACGTTCCTCTCCTCCCTTCCCCCCCTCTCATCTCATCTTCACCACTCCTCTCCATTTCTCCTCATCTCCCCCTTTCTTCTACTTCTCTCCATCATTCCTAATCTCCTTCTCTCCTCCACTCCTCTCCATCTTTCGTCATATCCCCTAATCCTCCCCATCTCCTTTTCTTCTCCTCCCCTCCATTCCTCTCCATCTCCTCATATCCTCCTCTCCACTCCTCTCCATCTCTCCTCATCTCTTCCTCTCCCCTACTCCTGTCAATATATCCTCCTCTCCTTCACTCCTCTCCATCTCTCATCTCCTCCAGTTCTATCCATCTCTCCATATCTCCTCCTCTCCTCCACTCCTCTCCATCTCTCCTCATCTCTTCCTCTCTCCTCATCTCCTCTCCATCATTCCTCATTTGCCATCATCTCATCTCCACTCCTCTCCTTCTGTCTTCATCTCCCCTTTCCTCCAATCCTCTCCTCCAATCCTCTCGATCTGTCCTCAATTCCCCTCTCCTCCCCTCCTCTCCATCTCTTATCATCTCCTCCTCTCCTCCACTACTCTCCATCTCGCCTCATCTCCCATCTCCTCCAATTATCTCCATCTCTTCTTATCTCCTCCCCTCCTTCACTCCTATACATGTCTCATCATCTCCCCTCTCCTCCACTCCAATCCATTTCTCCTCATCTTACCTTTCTCTTCCCTTCCACCCGTCTACTCTCTGTTTGTCTCTCTCCCACTCCCCTTTCTCTTCCCTTCAACCCGTCTACCCTCTGTTTGTCTCTCTCCCACTCCCCTTTCTCTTCCCTTCAACCCGTCTACCCTTTGTTTGTGTCTCTCCCACTCCCCTTTCTCTTCCCTTCAACCCGTCTACCATCTGTTTGTCTCTCTCCCACTCCCCTTTCTCTTCCCTTCAACCCGTCTACCCTCTGCTTGTCTCTCTCCCCCACTCCCCTTTCTCTTCCCTTCAACCCGTTTACCCTCTGTTTGTCTCTCTCCCACTCCTCTTTTTCTTCCCTTCCACCCATCTACCCTCTTTTTGTCTCTCTCCCACTCCCCTTTCTCTTCCCTTCCACCCGTCTACCCTCTGTTTGTCTCTCTCCCACTCCCCTTTCTCTTCCCTTCAACCCGTCTACCCTCTGTTTGTCTCTCTCCCACTCCCCTTTCTCTTCCCTTCAACCCGTCTACCCTATGTTTGTCTCTCTTCCACCCCCCTTTCTCTTCCCTTCCACCCATCTACTCTCCGTTTGTTCCTGTGCCAGGTGAATAATGTCTTGGGTACAGGCCACAAGGTGGACATGCATGAATGAACACACTGCATAGAGCCCAGTGGCTTGTGTAGTTGAGGAGTGTGTCAGTTGGATCATAGATTGCTGTCACAATTCACCCGCATGCAAATATCAGGCAAACGTTTACATGACAAGATATCACGTGATCGGAATTTCTCAGTTGACGTCACCGCAAGTCAGGTGATAGTTGAAGAAAGAACTGTTTCGTAGTTTCCCATTGGCTAATATGACCACAAGTCCGCCCCAAAACTGTGGTTATACTACACTACCCGTATTATCGTCAGAGTGGGATTGTCTGTGCAACATGGCGTGGAACAGACACGTAGGGAGTGCCTGGTAACAGACAAACACATTGAATTCTTCCGACACGGTACGTGATCTCCCACGTCAATTTACAGATATTATAAATGATATATTATAGTAATAGTGTAATAAGGTGACTTACAGTGATGTTTTCATACGTAGCACTTCACTAGAATGTCTGGTTGTAACTGTTCCTACCTACTATTGACATGCTCGGAATACTCGTTAGTGTTTGACCGTTGGTGTGTGTGCGGGTGTGTTTATAACGAACCCTGTAGGCACGCACACAGGACACATAGGACCTGAGTCCTCTACATGTGTTCACAGGACATATATAGCCTTAGTCCTCTGTAGGTGTACACAGGACACATATGACCTGAGTCCTCTATAGGTGTACACAGGACACATAGGACCTGAGTCCTCTACATGTGTTCACAGGACATATATAGCCTTAGTCCTCTGTAGGTGTACACAGGACACATATGACCTGAGTCCTCTATAGATGTACACAGGACACATATGACCTGAGTCCTCTATAGGTGTACACAGGACACATATGACCTGAGTCCGATCAACCCCTTTGGTGCTGTAGGGGCACTTTTAAGCAACAGTTTTGAAACAGCATTAACTTCCGACCCGCTCATCCTACATCAACTTATTATGTATTTATGGATTCAAAATTGGGAGTAGCAACTTTTAAAATTATTATGCAATTTTTGTGTAGAGACAGCCAAATTGACATTATTTGAGAAAACTTGTAAAATCATGTAATCCTTCAACAATTTTCCTAACTATTTAATAATAATAATAAACATTATTTATTCACGATGACCTTATAAAATATATTTTATCTTCCTAAGGGTCCTGATTGCAAAATATTAGAGTACAGGTCAATTTAGAAATGCTAAACAAATTAATTAAAACATTAAAATAAAAAATTAGAATTGCACAAATAATATTGGTAAAATATGTAGCATCAATAAATAAAATAAAAAACGCTGTGTTAAAATGTTCATTACATTGTGTGTCACTGTTGTTTAACTAAACAAGTTCTGCAAATATGCTCTCTTAAATGCACTTAGAGAGTTGCAGTTTTTTATTTATGGATTTAAAGTATTCCATATTTGTGCGCCATTAACAGCTATAGAGTTCTTGAAGATGTCGGTCCGTGCTCTTTGTAGTTGTTTCAATGGTGGAGCACTTGGAGCTCTGTATTCAGAGTCTGTTATGATTCTGGCAGCATGTCTTTGTAGTTTGTAGTTGCGCTCTGACGAGTTTGCATTGCCCCAGAGTGTGCTGCAATAGTCCATGTGTGGTTGAACATAGCAGTTGTAGGACGTCTTCCGTGCTTGGTACGGTAGGTATTTCTTTATTTTGCAGAGAAGTGCGAGGTTTCCGGCAATCGTGTTGTGTGTCTTGTGCACATGGGCGTTCCAGGTGGGGAACTTATCTACTTGAAGCCCGAGTAGCATCTCACTTTCGACCACTTGAAGCTTGTCTCCCTTGATGCATATGTCGATATAAGTTTTGCCAAGATGTTGCCGCTGATGTTGGAATCATCAGCATACACGTCCACAGAGTTTATCGTTCTCATGCTGAGGGGCATGTCATTCATGAACACAATACAAAAACAGTGGTCCCAGATTAAAGCGCTGGGGAACTCCCGTTGTGATCTCAGCTTGTTCAGACTGTTTGCCCTTGAACTGGACTAACTGTTAGCACTCTGACAGATACGAAGAACCATCACATCGATTGTTGTGAACATCCGTATATGGCCAATTTCTGCAACAGAAATGTGTGGTTCACAAGCAGATCTAGCAACACTACACCATTCACTAGTCCATTGTCAATAAAATATCAACATTGTGCCATTATTCATAAATCGGCTCTAATTAATGAATCGTTCATCCTAAGTCATCCTCGCAAGCCACGGTTGTGACTACGTACACTACCCCGGGAAGATCTCCTACGCATTGTATGGAAGTTAGCTGAATCAAACTCATAATTGACTTCATCGTACCACCCGTGAGAACAGTGCAGACACTCGTCCGACTCGTGCCAAATTTCCAGGAATCCCAATATAATTACCCGCTCGACTATGTATTGTATGCATAAATGCAACCATATTGATGTTATTTGTGAAAAACCGTATATGTAAATGTATTTCGGATGATATATAATGCTTGAGTTTGATCTGCTCTCAATATGTTTCTCTGCCTCTCTCGGTCTCTCTCAGTTTCTCCTCAAACCAACCACATTTGGGTATAAATGTATCTTTTTGTATTTTAAACAAAAACTTTCTCTAATTGCCAACCCTCAAAGGACAAACTGTTCCAATTTGTCCATGGCTCCGACTTACCTTGACGCCACGCCAGAGCGCCAAGCGAAGCCGACAGCGTCATGCTTCAGTGCCAATGTCGTTTCAGCGGCAGTCATTCACACTGAGCTGGGACTATAAATAGTATTATAAATAGTTTGAATGGTATTTTGTGTCAACTAACATAGCAGACTTTATTGAAACTGTGCAGTTTCTGTAGTTCAGTTGTTCTTCTAGATTAGCTTTTGTTTGTTTTATTTTCCCGTTCACTGAGACCATAGCTGATGTTTCTGTGCTTATAAGTTGTGATGTACAGGAACTGTGACGTAAGTTTTTACTTTGGTGTTCTTGAGTTCCCAGAGTACAAGTCAAGGGTGTCCTCTAACTCAGTACTTCCTACCTCCAGGATGGATCTCCAGTCTAACCTAATTTCCTTAAGCCAGTCACGACTGAACAGATTCACTCCTTTCCATCTCCTCCACTCCTCTCCATATCTTCTCATCTCCTCCTTTCCTCCACTCTTCTCCATCTCCTCATCTCCCCACTCCACTTCTCTCCATCTCTCCTCATCAGCCCTCTCCATCTCCTTATCTTCCCTCTCCTCCACTTCTTATCATCTCTCCATCTATCCTCTCCTCCACTTATCTCCATCTCTTCTCATCTCCTTCACTCCTCTCCATCTCTCCTCCACTCCTCTCCATCTCTTATCATCATCCTTTCCTCCACTCTTCTCCATCTCCCCTCTCCCCCAATTCTCTCCATATATTTGCCACTCCTCTCCATCTCTTATAATATCGTCCTCTCCTATACTCCTTTCCATCTCTCCTTATACCCCCTCCACTCGTTTCCATCTCTTCTCATCTCCTCCTCTCTCCATCTCTCCTCATCTGCCGTCTCCTTCACTCCTATCCATCTCTCCTCATCTCCCCCTTCTTTTCCCTTCTACCCGTCCATCTTCTGTTTGTGTCTCTCCCACGCCCCTTTCTCTTCCCTTCCACTTGTCTACCCTCTGTTTGTGTCCCACACCCTTTCTCTTCCCTTCCACTCGTCTCCCCTTTGTTTGTGTCCCACGCCCCTTTCTCTTCCCTTCCACTCGTCTACCCTCTGTTTGTGTCCCACACCCTTTCTCTTCCCTTCCACTCGTCTCCCCTTTGTTTGTGTCCCATGCCCCTTTCTCTTCCCTTCCACTCGTCTACCCTCTGTTTGTGTCTCTCCCACGCCAGTTTCTCTTCCCTTCCACCCGTCTACACTCTGTTTGTCCCTGCCCCAGATTTAATTGAGATATCAAGGAAGAAAGAAAGTAACTAACCCACAGCTGTGTGACTCAGATGTATTAAATCGTTCAATCGATGTCGTGCTTGGCACTGGGTGAATAATGCATGGGTACAGGCCGCAAAGCAGACACGCATGAATTAACGCACTGCATAGAGCCCGACGACTTGTGTAGTTGAGGAGTGAGTCAGTTGGATTCTCTTTCTACCAGGGAGATTGCTATCAGTAACTCACTCACATGTAAGAATCAGGCAAACTTTTATACAAAAAAATATCACGTGATCTGAACGAAACTCTGTCTCTCTCCCTTTCTCTTTCCTTCCACCTATCTACCCTCTGTTTGTCTATCTCCCAGTCCCCTTCTCTTCCCTTCCACCTGTCTACCCTCTGTTTGTCTATCTCCCAGGCCCGTTTCTCTTCCCTTCCATCCGTCTACCTTTTGTCTCTCTCCCACTCCCGTTTCTCTTCCCTTCCACACGTCTACCCTCCGTTTGTTCCTGCGCCAGATTTAATTGAGATCTCACAGAAGACCCAGCTGTGTGACTCAGATGTATTAAATCGTTCATTGTGGTGCCTGGCGCCGGATGAATAATGTCTTGGGTACAGGCCAAAGGCAGACATGCATGAATGAACACACTGCATAGAGCCCAGTGGCTTGTGTAGTTGAGGATGGGTCAGTTGGGTCATATCTCTCTCTCTTTGTACCGGGAGATTACTATTAGCAATTCACCTGAATGCAAATACCATGCAAACTGTTATATAACAAGATATCACGTGATCGGAATTTGTCAGGTGACTTCACCTTGAGTCAGGTGATAGTTGAGGAAAGAACTGTTTCGTATTATTCCATATATGGTAATTTTGTATGTATATATATATATATATATTATATGACTAGATTGATTACCTAATGTCACCATAAGTCCGCCCCATAACTGTGTTAATACCGACTTCACTACGTCTTGTTGGCATCAGAGTGGGGTGTTCTGTACAAGATGGCAGTGAACAGACACGAAGGGAGTAATTGATAACTAACAAACATATTGAATTCTTCTGACACGGTACGTGATCTCCTACGTTAATTTACAGATATTATAAATAATATATATTATAGTGTGATAAGGTGACTTACAGTGAAGTTTTCATATGTAGTACTTCACTAGAATGTCTGGTTGTAACTGTTCCTACCTACTAACATCCTGGGAATACTCGTTAGTGTCTGACCGTTGATGTGTGTGCGCGGGTGTGTTTATAACAAGCCCTGTAGGCGCACATAGGACACATGACCTGAGTCCTCTGTATAGGTGCACACAGGACACATGACCTGAGTCCTCTGTAGGTGTACGGAGAACATCTGAATTGAGTATCTCTGTGTAGGTGTACACAGGACACATGACCTGAGTCCTCTGTATAGGTGCACACAGGACACATGACCTGAGTCCTCTGTATAGGTGTACACAGGACACATGACCTGAGTCCTCTGTAGGTGTACGGAGAACATCTGAATTGAGTATCTCTGTGTAGGTGTACACAGGACACATGACCTGAGTCCTCTGTATAGGTGCACACAGGACACATGACCTGAGTCCTCTGTATAGGTGCACACAGGACACATGACCTGAGTCCTCTGTATAGGTGCACACAGGACACATGACCTGAGTATAGGTGCACACAGGACACATGACCTGAGTCCTCTGTATAGGTGCACACAGGACACATGACCTGAGTCCTCTGTATAGGTGCACACAGGACACATGACCTGACACAGGACACATGACCTGAGTCCTCTGTATAGGTGCACACAGGACACATGACCTGAGTCCTCTGTATAGGTGCACACAGGACACATGACCTGAGTCCTCTGTATAGGTGCACACAGGACACATGACCTGAGTCCTCTGTATAGGTGCACACAGGACACATGACCTGAGTCACTCTGTATAGGTGCACACAGGACACATGACCTGAGTCCTCTGTATAGGTGCACACAGGACACATGACCTGAGTATAGGTGCACACAGGACACATGACCTGAGTCCTCTGTATAGGTGACCTGACATAGGTGCACACAGGACACATGACCTGAGTCCTCTGTATAGGTGCACACAGGACACATGACCTGAGTCCTCTGTATAGGTGCACACAGGACACGTGACCTGAGTCCTCTGTATAGGTGCACACAGGACACGTGACCTGAGTCCTCTAGGTGTACACATCTGAACTGAGTACCTCTGTGTAGGTGTACACAGGACACATATGACCTGAGTCCTCTGTAGGTGTACAGAGAACATCTGAACTGAGTACCTCTGTGTAGGTGTACACAGGACACATAACCTGAGCCCTCTGTATAGGTGTACACAGAACACGTATGACCTGAGCTGTCTGTAGGTGTACACAGGACACATATATGACCTGAGTCCTCTGCATAGGTGTACATAGGACACATATGACGTCATCTGCAGATATACACATGACACATATCAGTGCACATATTACCTCAGCCCTATGTAGGTGTACACAGGACACATGACATCAGCCCACGGCATAGATACACAGGACACATATGACCTCAGCCCACTGTAGATGAACACAGGACACATATGACCTCGGCCCTCGGCATAGGTACACAGGACACATATGACCTGACCCTCTGTAGGTGTACACACAGCACATATCAACTTAGCCGTCTGTAGGTGTACACATGACACATATGACCCACGTACGGGGGTTAGTTGTTACAACATACGGGGCACACTGTTACAGCAAAGAATATGTTAATCGCGACACAACTGTCATTCGTACATGTTAATAATTATTATTATAGTAATTGGATTATACACATTTATACATAGAGTACATAATGTGTTCACATCTTCATGTTCTGTTTCAAATTTTTTGGTCACCAGTGGGAGCATATCGCTCTTATTCCTGTATAACAAACTATGCAACATGTATGTAATAGTGAATGGAGTATACAATAGTGAATGGAGTATACAATAGTGAATGGTATAATGCGATGACTACTTCAATCAATAACAAACATCTGTAGTTTAAGAAATCCTGCTATTTTTTTTACATTGATACAATATTGTTTTGCCCTAAACAAGTTGATTTCAAATGTGAAACAGGGTGTCCACAGTTTAGTCACTCTCAACACAAAACTCACAAACACAGCTGGTTGTGCCATTGGTGCACTCACTATGTGGCCACTGTTCACATGCGATATATTTCACCCACATTTCACTGGAGGCGGAATTGCTGTAGGAATCGCCGTACAACAGAAAGTTTACCTGATTGCCAGCAGCTGATTTCTTCGAGCTACATTTGCCTTTGGTTGACACAGAGCACTTTTTGGAATCGCTTTGTCTCTTTTGCCTGTAATGTTCTTTCTGCAGACGGTCCTTTTCTGGCGTAGATGCTAATATCACGCTCTTTCAATTCCTTCTAGTCATTTAGTTTTAACTGTTGGACCAGCCTTTGGAAACAGACGTATTTGTTCCTGTGTTTTTCTGATGTCATAAGGCCTAGGCTCCGTATCTTTCTCGTTGTTTTTCTTGTTTCCACTGTGTCCAGGCTGTGGATTTTTCTCCTGGCTTTTCTAATTTTTTACTGTGTCCAGACTGCGGATATTTCTCTTGGGTTTTCACATTTCCACTGTGTCCAGGCTAGTGCCCTGTGCAGGCTGGGCCTAGGGTTCATCGGCTGTACGGGCCGGGGCCGGGGCCGGACCTCGTCTAAATTTTGAGGGCTGGGCTGGGCCTGGGTGTACTTTTTTGCAGCCCAGGCCTGGTCTGAAAAATATTCAACTCTGTGGTCTGCGAGCCGGGTCTGGGACAAATATCTGCTGGCCGGGCAGGGCCTGGGACATGTTCTGGATGTAATAAAAATATTATGCATAATAATCAAACACGGATTAT
The DNA here is from genome assembly GCA_020002185.1 of Paraescarpia echinospica. Taxonomy (NCBI): domain Eukaryota; kingdom Metazoa; phylum Annelida; class Polychaeta; order Sabellida; family Siboglinidae; genus Paraescarpia; species Paraescarpia echinospica. The sequence continues at coordinate 18,149 of JAHLWY010000231.1, forward strand.
TATTTTTCTCTAGGTTAATTTATATTATTGTTATTTGAAAATGCATACAATCTTTGAACATTGACACTTTGCATGAAATTATGAATGACATGAATACATTAGGAGTGCTATGCTGGTTTTAAACAACAAGACTTCCAAAGCCAAGGTATCATTTTAATAGGGTGAATTCTTTTAATAGAGGTAATTAGACGTTTTATGTAAAAATACTACCTATGAAATATACTCTTAGTTTCATGACCATGTCTTTGTAATGTAATCATTGAAGCATCTACTGCCATTGCCAAAACATTGTGACTGGTCAGGAGTATTCAGAACAGTTAGTGTATGCTTCCTGTTGCTAGTTTTGTAAGGACAAACTTAACAAGCTAGTAGCTAGCTATCTTTTCATTCTTTGATGGTCCTGGGGTCAGTTACATCACAGTGTAATTTATTACTATTAATTAGATTCCTTTCTATTATTAGTATTACTATTACATGCTGAATGCGATATATTACTATTAATGTGATTTACTGTTACATGCTGAATATGATGCATTACTATAACATTTGAAGGTATTACCATTAAATTTTTCATCGGAACTATTTATAGTATAATACATGCATAAATATGTACCACAAAATATAACTATCATATTGTATATTAACTACTAACTACACTAGATTATTAGCACAAGTACAGGATGTTTTTCATACCTCTGTTGTTTAGGCCTAGTAGTGTGCAGACAGCCGTGAAACCCATATAGGCTTGATGGAAAAGGATAGTTGGCATGAGAACCAACTTCAAAGAACTGTTGAATTCCTTAAGCCATGTGCATCTGTCACACTGTCCCAGTGTCTAGACCTTGTAAACTCTCATAACCTCCAGGGTGAGATTCACTGGTAGTAGTTTGCTCCACCAACAGTGGTTACACCTAAGATATGCTCTGTGTAAATATTGTTACACTGTCCCAGTGTCTCCCACTATGTAAACTCTCATAACCTCCAGGGTGAAACTGACTGGTTGTAGTTTGCTCCAGTAACAGTGGCTGCACCTAAGATATGCTCAGTGTAAATATTGTCACACTGTCCCTGTGTCTGCCACTATGTAAACTCTCATAACCTCCAGGGTGAAACTGACTGGTTGTAGTTTGCTCCAGTAACAGTGGCTGCACCTAAGATATGCTCAGTGTAAATATTGTCACACTGTCACACTGTCCCTGTGTCTGCCACTATGAAAACTCTCATAACCTCCAGGGTGAAACTCACTGGTTGTAGTTTGCTCCACCTGGCTGCAAGATATGCTCTGTGTAAATATTGTCACACTGTCACACTGTCCCAGTGTCTCCCACTATGTAAACTCTCATAACCTCCAGGGTGAAACTCACTGGTTGTAGTTTGCTCCACCAACAGTGGCTCCACCTAAGATATGCTCTGTGTAAATATTGTCACACTGTCCCAGTGTCTCCCATTATGTAAGCTCTCATAACCTCCAGGGTGAAACTCACTGGTTGTAGTTTGCTCCAGTAACAGTGGCTGCACCTAAGATATGCTCAGTGTAAATATTGTCACACTGTCACACTGTCCCTGTGTCTGCCACTATGTAAACTCTCATAACCTCCAGTGTGAAACTGACTGGTTGTAGTTTGCTCCAGTAACAGTGGCTGCACCTAAGATAAGCTCAGTGTAAATATAGTCACACTGTCACACTCTCTCCCATTATGTAAACTCTCAAAACCTCCAGGGTGAAACACACTTGTTGTAGTTTGCTCCAGTAACAGTGGCTGCAACTAAGATATGCTCAGTGTAAATATTGTTACACTGTCACACTGTCCCAGTGTCTCCCACTATGTAAACTCTCATAACCTCCAGGGTGAAACTCACTGGTTGTAGTTTGCTCCAGTAACAGTGGCTCCACCTAAGATATGCTCTGTGTAAATATTGTCACACTGTCACACTGTCCCAGTGTCTCCCACTATGTAAACACTCATAACCTCCAGGGTGAAACTGACTGGTTGTAGTTTGCTCCAGTAACAGTGGCTGATCCTAAGATATGCTCAGTGTAAATATTGTCACACTGTCCCAGTGTCTCCCACTATGTAAACTCTCATAACCTCCAGGGTGAAACTCACTGGTTGTAGTTTGCTCCACCAACAGTGGCTCCACCTAAGATATGCTCTGTGTAAATATTGTCACACTGTCCCAATGTCTCCCATTATGTAAACTCACATAACCTCCAGGGTGAAACTCACTGGTTGTAGTTTGCTCCAGTAACAGTGGCTGCACCTAAGATATGCTCAGTGTAAATATTGTCACACTGTCCCTGTGTCTGCCACTATGTAAACTCTCATAACCTCCAGGGTGAAACTGACTGGTTGTAGTTTGCTCCAGTAACAGTGGCTGCACCTAAGATAAGCTCAGTGTAAATATTGTCACACTGTCCCAGTGTCTCCCACTATGTAAACTCTCATAACCTCCAGGGTGAAACTCATTGGTTGTAGTTTGCTCCAGTAACAGTGGCTCCACCTAAGATATGCTCTGTGTAAATATTGTCACACTGACCCAGTGTCTCCCACTATGTAAACTCTCATAACCTCCAGGGTGAAACTCACTGGTTGTAGTTTGCTCCACCAACAGTGGCTCCACCTAAGATATGCTCTGTGTAAATATTGTCACACTGTCCCAGTGTCTCGCATTATGTAAACTCTCAAAACCTCCAGGGTGAAACTCACTTGTTGTAGTTTGCTCCAGTAACAGTGGCTGCACCTAAGATATGCTCAGTGTAAATATTGTCACACTGTCACGCTGTCCCAGTGTCTCCCACTATGTAAACTCTCATAACCTCCAGGGTGAAACTCACTGGTTGTAGTTTGCTCAAGTAACAGTGGCTCCACCTAAGATATGCTCTGTGTAAATATTGTCACACTGTCACACTGTCCTAGTGTCTCACACTATGTAAACTCTCATAACCTCCAGGGTGAAACTCATTGGATGTAGTTTGCTCCAGTAACAGTGGCTGCACCTAAGATATGCTCTGTGTAAATATTGTCACACTGTCACACTGTCCCAGTGTCTCCCACAATGTAAACTCTCATAACCTCCAGGGTGAAACTCACTGGTTGTAGTTTGCTCCAGTAACAGTGGCTCCACCTAAGATATGCTCTGTGTAAATATTGTCACACTGTCACACTGTCCCAGTGTCTCCCACTATGTAAACTCTCATAACCTCCAGGGTGAAACTCATTGGTTGTAGTTTGCTCCAGTAATAGTGGCTGCACCTAAGATATGCTCAGTGTAAATATTGTCACACTGTCCCTGTGTCTGCCACTATGTAAACTCTCATAACCTCCAGGGTGAAACTCATTAGTTGTAGTTTGCTTCAGTAACAGTGGCTCCACCTAAGATATGCTCTGTGTAAATATTTTCACACTGTCCCAGTGTCTCCCACTATGTAAACTCTCATAACCTCCAGGTTGAAACTCACTGGTTGTAGTTTGCTCCAGTAACAGTGGCTGCATCTAAGATATGCTCAGTGTAAATATTGTCACACTGTCCCAGTGTCTCCCACTATGTAAACTCTCATAACCTCCAGGGTGAAACTCACTGGTTGTAGTTTGCTCCACCAACAGTGGCTCCACCTAAGATATGCTCCAGTAACAGTGGCTGCACCTAAGATATGCTCAGTGTAAATATTGTCACACTGTCCCTGTGTCTGCCACTATGTAAACTCTCATAACCTCCAGGGTGAAACTGACTGGTTGTAGTTTGCTCCAGTAACAGTGGCTCCACCTAAGATATGCTCCAGTAACAGTGGCTGCACCTAAGATAAGCTCAGTGTAAATATTGTCACACTGTCCCTGTGTCTGCCACTATGTAAACTCTCATAACCTCCAGGGTGAAACTCATTGGTTGTAGTTTGCTCCAGTAACAGTGGCTGCACCTGAGATATGCTCTGTGTAAATATTGTCACACTGTCCCAGTGTCTCCCACTATGTAAACTCTCATAACCTCCAGGGTGAAACTCATTGGTTGTAGTTTGCTCCAGTAACAGTGGCTCCACCTAAGATATGCTCTGTGTAAAAATTGTCACACTGTCCTAGTGTCTCCCATTATGTAAACTCTCATAACCTCCAGGGTGAAACTCACTGGTTGTAGTTTGCTCCAGTAACAGTGGCTGCATCTAAGATATGCTCAGTGTAAATATTGTCACGCTGTCCCAGTGTCTCCCACTATGTAAACTCTCATAACCTCCAGGGTGAAACTCACTGGTTGTAGTTTGCTCCACCAACAGTGGCTGCACCTAAGATATGCTCAGTGTAAATATTGTCACACTGTCCCTGTGTCTGCCACTATGTAAACTCTCATAACCTCCAGGGTGAAACTGACTGGTTGTAGTTTGCTCCAATAACAGTGGCTCCACCTAAGATATGCTCCAGTAACAGTGGCTGCACCTAAGATAAGCTCAGTGTAAATATTGTCACACTGTCACACTGTCCCTGTGTCTGCCACTATGTAAACTCTCATAACCTCCAGGGTGAAACTCATTGGTTGTAGTTTGCTCCAGTAACAGTGGCTCCACCTAAGATATGCTCTGTGTAAATATTGTCACACTGTCCCAGTGTCTCCCACTATGTAAACTCTCATAACCTCCAGGGTGAAACTCACTGGTTGTAGTTTGCTCCACCAACAGTGGCTCCACCTAAGATATGCTCTGTGTAAATATTGTCACACTGTCCCAGTGTCTCCCATTATGTAAACTCTCAAAACCTCCAGGGTGAAACTCACTTGTTGTAGTTTGCTCCAGTAACAGTGGCTACACCTAAGACATGCTCAGTGTAAATATTGTCACACTGTCACGCTGTCCCAGTGTCTCCCACTATGTAAACTCTCATAACCTCGAGGGTGAAACTCATTGGATGTAGTTTGCTCCAGTAACAGTGGCTGCACCTGAGATATGCTCTGTGTAAATATTGTCACACTGTCCCAGTGTCTCCCACTGTGTAAACTCTCATAACCTCCAGGGTGAAACTCATTGGTTGTAGTTTGCTCCAGTAACAGTGGCTCCACCTAAGATATGCTCTGTGTAAATATTGTCACACTGTCCCAGTGTCTCCCACTATGTAAACTCTCATAACCTCCAGGGTGAAACTCACTGGTTGTAGTTTGCTCCACCAACAGTGGCTCCACCTAAGATATGCTCTGTGTAAATATTGTCACACTGTCCCAGTGTCTCCCATTATGTAAACTCTCAAAACCTCCAGGGTGAAACTCACTTGTTGTAGTTTGCTCCAGTAACAGTGGCTCCACCTAAGATATGCTCTGTGTAAATATTGTCACACTGTCACACTGTCCCAGTGTCTCCCACTATGTAAACTCTCATAACCTCCAGGGTGAAACTCATTGGTTGTAGTTTGCTCCAGTAATAGTGGCTGCACCTAAGATATGCTCAGTGTAAATATTGTCACACTGTCCCTGTGTCTGCCACTATGTAAACTCTCATAACCTCCAGGGTGAAACTCATTGGTTGTAGTTTGCTCCAGAACAGTGGCTCCACCTGAGATATGCTCAGTGTAAATATTGTCACACTGTCCCTGTGTCTGCCACTATGTAAACTCTCATAACCTCCAGGGTGAAACTGACTGGTTGTAGTTTGCTCCAGTAACAGTGGCTCCACCTAAGATATGCTCCAGTAACAGTGGCTGCACCTAAGATAAGCTCAGTGTAAATATTGTCACACTGTCACACTGTCCCTGTGTCTGCCACTATGTAAACTCTCATAACCTCCAGGGTGAAACTCATTGGTTGTAGTTTGCTCCAGTAACAGTGGCTCCACCTAAGATATGCTCTGTGTAAATATTGTCACACTGTCCCAGTGTCTCCCACTATGTAAACTCTCAAAACCTCCAGGGTGAAACTCACTTGTTGTAGTTTGCTCCAGTAACAGTGGCTACACCTAAGACATGCTCAGTGTAAATATTGTCACACTGTCACGCTGTCCCAGTGTCTCCCACTATGTAAACTCTCATAACCTCGAGGGTGAAACTCATTGGATGTAGTTTGCTCCAGTAACAGTGGCTGCACCTGAGATATGCTCTGTGTAAATATTGTCACACTGTCCCAGTGTCTCCCACTATGTAAACTCTCATAACCTCCAGGGTGAAACTCATTGGTTGTAGTTTGCTCCAGTAACAGTGGCTCCACCTAAGATATGCTCTGTGTAAATATTGTCACACTGTCCCAGTGTCTCCCACTATGTAAACTCTCATAACCTCCAGGGTGAAACTCACTCCAGTAACAGTGGCTCCACCTAAGATATGCTCTGTGTAAATATTGTCACACTGTCCCAGTGTCTCCCACTATGTAAACTCTCATAACCTCCAGGGTGAAACTCACTGGTTGTAGTTTGCTCCACCAACAGTGGCTCCACCTAAGATATGCTCTGTGTAAATATTGTCACACTGTCCCAGTGTCTCCCATTATGTAAACTCTCAAAACCTCCAGGGTGAAACTCACTTGTTGTAGTTTGCTCCAGTAACAGTGGCTCCACCTAAGATATGCTCTGTGTAAATATTGTCACACTGTCACACTGTCCCAGTGTCTCCCACTATGTAAACTCTCATAACCTCCAGGGTGAAACTCATTGGTTGTAGTTTGCTCCAGTAATAGTGGCTGCACCTAAGATATGCTCAGTGTAAATATTGTCACACTGTCCCTGTGTCTGCCACTATGTAAACTCTCATAACCTCCAGGGTGAAACTCATTGGTTGTAGTTTGCTCCAGAACAGTGGCTCCACCTGAGATATGCTCAGTGTAAATATTGTCACACTGTCTGTGTGTCTGCCACTATGTAAACTCTCATAACCTCCAGGGTGAAACTCATTGGTTGTAGTTTGCTTCAGTAACAGTGGCTCCACCTAAGATATGCTCTGTGTAAATATTGTCACACTGTCCCAGTGTCTCCCACTATCTAAACTCTCATAACCTCCAGGGTGAAACTCACTGGTTGTAGTTTGCTCCACCAACAGTGGCTCCACCTAAGATATGCTCTGAGTAAAAATTGTCACACTGTCCTAGTGTCTCCCATTATGTAAACTCTCATAACCTCCAGGGTGAAACTCACTAGTTGTTGTTTGCTCCACCAACAGTGGCTCCACCTAAGATATGCTCTGTGTAAATATTGTCACACTGTCCCAGTGTCTCCCACTATGTAAAATCTCATAACCTCCAGGGTGAAACTAACTGGTTGTAGTTTGCTCCAGTAACAGTGGCTGCATCTAAGATATGCTCAGTGTAAATATTGTCACACTGTCCCAGTGTCTCCCACTATGTAAACTCTCATAACCTCCAGGGTGAAACTCACTGGTTGTAGTTTGCTCCACCAACAGTGGCTCCAACTAAGATATGCTCCAGTAACAGTGGCTGCACCTAAGATATGCTCAGTGTAAATATTGTCACACTGTCCCTGTGTCTGCCACTATGTAAACTCTCATAACCTCTAGGGTGAAACTGACTGGTTGTAGTTTGCTCCAGTAACAGTGGCTCCACCTAAGATATGCTCCAGTAACAGTGGCTGCACCTAAGATAAGCTCAGTGTAAATATTGTCACACTGTCACACTGTCCCTGTGTCTGCCACTATGTAAACTCTCATAACCTCCAGGGTGAAACTCACTGGTTGTAGTTTGCTCCACCAACAGTGGCTCCACCTAAGATATGCTCTGTGTAAATATTGTCACACTGTCCCAGTGTCTCCCATTATGTAAACTCTCAAAACCTCCAGGGTGAAACTCACTTGTTGTAGTTTGCTCCAGTAACAGTGGCTACACCTAAGATATGCTCAGTGTAAATATTGTCACACTGTCACGCTGTCCCAGTGTCTCCCACTATGTAAACTCTCATAACCTCCAGGGTGAAACTCACTGGTTGTAATTTGCTCAAGTAACAGTGGCTCCACCTAAGATATGCTCTGTGTAAATATTGTCACACTGTCACACTGTCCCAGTGTCTCCCACTATGTAAACTGTCATAACCTCCAGGGTGAAACTCATTGGATGTAGTTTGCTCCAGTAACAGTGGCTGCACCTAAGATATGCTCTGTGTAAATATTGTCACACTGTCCCAGTGTCTCCCACTATGTAAACTCTCATAACCTCCAGGGTGAAACTCACTGGTTGTAGTTTGCTCCAGTAACAGTGGCTCCACCGACCATATTGAACATTGCCCATTGACTTAACGCAGTACAGGGTTGCGTGCCCAGTGTTCAGGAGGCATCTATATCCGATCAGAACACCAAGCCATGACAGTCTCATTTGTTGTCATGTTTCTGCTGCCTCTGATCGCCGCTGTTGGTATCTGGACAACGGCACCATCATGCAGACCTCCACGAAGTGAACCGATGTACTCAACGCCGACGTTAAGCTTACTGTCTTGTGGGGACATGCATCGGTGCCCAGGACCGACGACCGTGACCAGGATGCCCAAGTACCCCTGAGTGAACTGTGGGAAACGTGTATGCAGATGACGTCACCACAGGGCAGTGCATCCCTTGTGTGTGACGTGTGTGATCAGTGGACACATATAAACTGTGCAGTCATACCAGCAGAAGTGTATGCTGAAGAAGTCACCACAGGGCAGTGCATCCCTTGTGTGTGACGTGTGTGATCAGTGGACACATATAAACTGTGCAGTCATACCAGCAGAAGTGTATGCTGAAGAAGTGACCACAGGACAGTGCATCCCTTGTGTGTGACGTGTGTGATCAGTGGACACATATAAACTGTGCAGTCATACCAGCAGAAGTGTATGCTGAAGAAGTCACCACAGGGCAGTGCATCCCTTGTGTGTGACGTGTGTGATCAGTGGACACATATAAACTGTGCAGTCATACCAGCAGAAGTGTATGCTGAAGAAGTCACCACAGGACAGTGCATCCCTTGTGTGTGACGTGTGTGATCAGTGGACACATATAAACTGTGCAGTCATACCAGCAGAAGTGTATGCTGAAGAAGTCACCACAGGGCAGTGCATCCCTTGTGTGTGACGTGTGTGATCAGTGGACACATATAAACTGTGCAATCATACCAGCAGAAGTGTATGCTGAAGAAGTACCACAGGACAGTGCATCCCTTGTGTGTGACGTGTATCAGTGGACACATATAAACTGTGCAGTCATACCAGCAGAAGTGTATGCTGAAGAAGTCACCACAGGGCAGTGCATCCCTTGTGTGTGACGTGTGTGATCAGTGGACACATATAAACTGTGCAGTCATACCAGCAGAAGTGTATGCTGAAGAAGTCACCACAGGGCAGTGCATCCCTTGTGTGTGACGTGTGTGATCAGTGGACACATATAAACTGTGCAGTCATACCAGAACAAGTGTATGCTGATGACGTCACCACAGGACAGTGCATCCCTTGTGTGTGACATGTGTGATCAGTGGACACATATAAACTGTGCAGTCATACCAGAACAAGTGTATGCTAATGACGTCACCACAGGACAGTGCATCCCTTGTGTGTGACGTGTGTGATCAGTGGACACATATAAACTGTGCAGTCATACCAGAACAAGTGTATGCTGATGACGTCACCACAGGACTGTGCATCCCTTGTGTGTGACGTGTGTGATCAGTGGACACATATAAACTGTGCAGTCATTCCAGAACAAGTGTATGCTGATGCAGTCACCACAGGACAGTGCATCCCTTGCGTGTGACGTGTGTGATCAATGGACACATATAAACTGTGCAGTCATACCAGCACACCTGTATGCTGATGCAGTCACCACCGGACAGTGCATCCCTTGTGTGTGACGTGTGTGATTAATGGACACATATAAACTGTGCAGTCATACCAGCACACCTGTATGCTGATGCAGTCACCACAGGACAGTGCATCCCTTGTGTGTGACGTGTGTGATCAGTGGACACATGTAAACTGTGCAGTCATTCCAGCACACGTGTATGCTGATGCATTCACCACAGGACAGTGCATCCCTTGTGTGTGACGTGTGTGATCAATGGACACATATAAACTGTGTAGACAGACCAGCACACGTGTATGCTGATGAAGTCACCACAGGACAGTGCATCCCTTGTGTGTGACGTGTGTGATCAGTGGACACATATAAACTGTGCAGACATATCAGCACACGTGTATGCTGATGCATTCACCACAGGACAGTGCATCCCTTGTGTGTGACGTGTGTGATAAATGGACACATATAAACTGTGCAGTCAAATCAGCACACGTGTATGCTGATGCAGTCACCACAGGACAGTGCATCCCGTGCGTGTGACATATGTGATCAATGGACACATATAAACTGTGCAGTCATACCAGCACACGTGTATGCTGATGCAGTCACAACAGGA
>JAHLWY010000232.1:0-19765 GCA_020002185.1 Paraescarpia echinospica
GTCAGGGTAGTTTAGTTAACTACCACCACTAGCTTGTGAGGATGTCTGTCAGGGTAGTGTAGTCAACTACCATCACCAGCTTGTGAAGATGTCTGTCATGGTAGTATAGTCAACATTACCACTAGCTTGTGTGGATGTCTGTCAGGGTAGTGTAGTCAACTACCACCACTAGCTTGTGATGATGTCTGCCAGGGTAGTGTAGTCAACTACCACCACTAGCTTGTGAGGATGTCTGTCAGTGTAGTGTAGTCAACTACCACCACTAGCTTGTGAGGTTGTCTGTCAGGGTAGTATAGTCAACTACCACCTCTAGATTGTGAGGATGTCTGCCAGGGTAGTGTAGTCAACTACCACCACTAGCTGGTGAGGATGACTCAGGGTAGTGTAGTCAACTACCACCCCTAGCTTGTGAGGATGTATGTCAGGGTAGTGTAGTCAACTACCACCACTAGCTTGTGAGGATGTCTGTCAATGTAGTGTGAAGTCAACTACCACCACTAGCTTCTGTGAGGTTAGCTCTGTCAGGCAGTGTAGCCTCAACTACCACCACTAGCTTGTGAGGATGGGTCTCGCCAGGGTAGTGTGGAAGTCAACTACCGTTCTCCTCACTCAGTCTGTGAGGATGTCTGTCAGGGTAGTAGTCAACTACAACCACTATATTGTGAGGATGTCTGCTGTGGGTAGGGTAGCCAACTACCACCAATAGCCAGTGAGGATGTCTGGCTGAGAAAAATAACTACCACCATTAGATTGTGAGGTGATGTCTCGTGCCACTGTAGTGCAGACAACTACCACCCCTCTAGCTTGTCATCAGATGTATCAGGGTAGTGTAGTCAACTACCACCACTAGCTTGTGAGGATGTCTGCCAGGGTAGTGTAGTCAACTACCACCACTAGCTGGTGAGGATGACTCAGGGTAGTGTAGTCAACTACCACCACTAGCTTGTGAGGATGTCTGTCAGGGTAGTTTAGTCAACTACCACCACTAGCTTGTGAGGATGTCTGTCAGGGTAGTGTAGTCAACTACCATCACCAGCTTGTGAGGATGTCTGTCATGGTAGTATAGTCAACATTACCACTAGCTTGTGTGGATGTCTGTCAGGGTAGTGTAGTCAACTACCACCACTAGCTTGTGAGGATGTCTGCCAGGGTAGTGTAGTCAACTACCACCACTAGCTTGTGAGGATGTCTGCCAGGGTAGTGTAGTCAACTACCACCACTAGCTTGTGAGGATGTCTGCCAGGGTAGTGTAGTCAACTACCACCACTAGCTTGTGAGGATGTCTGCCAGGGTAGTGTAGTCAACTACCACCACTAGCTTGTGGGGATGTCTGCCAGGGTAGTGCAGTCAACTACCACCACTAGCTTGTGAGGACGTCTGCCAGGGTAGTGTAGTCAACTACCACCACTAGCTTGTGAGGATGTCTGTCAGGGTAGTGTAGTCTACTACCATCACAGAGGATGTCTGCCAGGGTAGTGTGACACCAAAACCACTAGATTGTGAGGATGTCTGCCAGGGTAGTGTAGTCAACTACCACCACTAGCTAGTGAGATGTCTGTCAGGGTAGTGCAGTCAACTACCACCATTAGATTGTGGGAGATGTCTGCCACGGTAGTGTGCAGACAACTCACCACCCCTAGCTTGTGAGGGACAAAATGTCAGGTAGTGTAGCCAACTACCACCACTAGCTTGTGAGGATGTCTGTCATGTAGTGCAGTCAACTACCACCATCAGCTTGTGTGGATGTCTGTCAGGGTAGTGTAGTCAACTACCACCACTAGCTTGTGAGGATGTCTGACAGGGTAGTGTAGTCAACTACCACCACTAGCTGGTGAGGATGACTCAGGGTAGTGTAGTCAACTACCACCACTAGCTTGTGAGGATGGCTGTCAGGGTAGTGTAGTCAACTACCACCACTAGCTTGTGAGGATGTCTGTCAGGATTGTGTAGTCAACTACCATCACCAGCTTGTGAGGATGTCTGTCATGGTAGTATAATCAACATTACCTCTAGCTTGTGTGGATGTCTGTCAGGGTAGTGTAGTCAACTACCACCAATAGCTTGTGAGGATGTCTGCCAGGGTAGTGTAGTCAACTACCACCACTAGCTGGTGAGGATGACTCAGGGTAGTGTAGTCAACTACCACCACTAGCTTGTGAGGATGTCTGTTAGGGTAGTGTAGTCAACTACCACCACTAGCTAGTGAGGATGTCTGTCAGGGTAGTGTAGTCAACTACCACCATTAGATTGTGAGGATGTCTGCCACGGTAGTGTAGACAACTACCACCCCTAGCTTGTGAGGATGTATGTCAGGGTAGTGTAGTCAACTACAACCACTAGATTGTGAGGATGTCTGCCAGGGTAGTGTAGTCAACTACCACCACTAGCTTGTGAGGTTGTCTGTCAGGGTAGTGTAGTCAACTACCACCACTAGCTTGTGAGGATGTCTGACAGGGTAGTGAAGTCAACTACCACCACTAGCTGGTGAGGATGACTCAGGGTAGTGTAGTCAAATACCACCACTAGCTTGTGAGGATGGCTGTCAGGGTAGTGTAGTCAACTACCACCACTAGCTTGTGAGGATGTCTGTCAGGATAGTGTAGTCAACAACCATCACCAGCTTGTGAGGATGTCTGTCATGGTAGTATAATCAACATTACCACTAGCTTGTGTGGATGTCTGTCAGGGTAGTGTAGTCAACTACCACCACTAGCTTGTGAGGATGTCTGCCAGGGTAATGTAGTCAACTACCACCACTAGCTGGTGAGGATGACTCAGGGTAGTGTAGTCAACTACCACCACTAGCTTGTGAGGATGTCTGTCAGGGTAGTTTAGTCAACTACCACCACTAGCTTGTGAGGATGTCTGTCAGCGTAGTGTAGTCAACTACCATCACCAGCTTGTGAGGATGTCTGTCATGGTAGTATAGTCAACTACCACCACTAGCTTGTGAGGAAATCTGCCAGGGTAGTGTAGTCAACTACCACCACTAGCTGGTGAGGATGACTCGGGGTAGAGTAGTCAACTACCACCACTAGCTTGTGAGGATGTCTGTCAGGGTAGTGTAGTAAAACTACCACCACTTGCTTGTGAGGATGTCTGTCAGGGTAGTGTAGTCAACTACCACCATTAGCTTGTGAGGATGTCTGTCAGGGTAGTGTAGTCTACTACCATCACTAGCTTGTGAGGATGTCTGTCAGGGTAGTGTAGCCAACTACCATCACTACATTGTGAGGATGTCTGCCACAGTAGTGTAGTCAACTACCACCCCTAGCTTGTGAGGATGTATGTCAGGGTAGTGTAGTCAACTACCACCACTAGCTTGTGAGGATGTCTGTCAGTGTAGTGTAGTCAACTACCACCACTAGCTTGTGAGGTTGTCTGTCAGGGTAGTGTAGTCAACTACCACCACTAGCTTGTGAGGATGTCTGCCAGGGTAGTGTAGTCAACTACCACCACTAGCTGGTGAGGATGACTCAGGGTAGTGTAGTCAACTACCACCACTAGCTTGTGAGGATGGCTGTCAGGGTAGTGTAGTCAACTACCACCACTAGCTTGTGAGGATGTCTGTCAGGGCAGTAGTAGTCAACTACCATCACCAGCTTGTGAGGATGTCTGTCATGGTAGTATAGTCAACATTACCACTAGCTTGTGTGGATGTCTGTCAGGGTAGTGTAGTCAACTACCACCACTAGCTTGTGAGGATGTCTGCCAGGGTAGTGTAGTCAACTACCACCACTAGCTTGTGAGGATGTCTGTCAGGGTAGTGTAGTCAACTACCATCACCAGCTTGTGAGGATATCTGTCTTGGTAGTATAGTCAACATTACCACTAGCTTGTGTGGATGTCTGTCAGGGTAGTGTAGTCAACTACCACCACTAGCTTGTGAGGATGTCTGTCAGGGTAGTTTAGTCAACTACCACCACTAGCTTGTGAGGATGTCTGTCAGGGTAGTGTAGTCAACTACCATCACCAGCTTGTGAGGATATCTGTCTTGGTAGTATAGTCAACATTACCACTAGCTTGTGTGGATGTCTGTCAGGGTAGTGTTGTCAACTACCACCACTAGCTTGTGAGGATGTCTGTCAGTGTAGTGTATTCAACTACCACCACTAGCTTGTGAGGTTGTCTGTCAGGGTAGTGTAGTCAACTACCACCACTAGCTTGTGAGGATGTCTGCCAGGGTAGTGTAGTCAACGACCACCACTAGCTGGTGAGGATGATTCAGGGTAGTGTAGTCAACTACCACCATTAGCTTGTGAGGATGGCTGTCAGGGTAGTGTAGTCAACTACCACCACTAGCTTGTGAGGATGTCTGTCAGGGTAGTGTAGTCAACTACCACCACTAGATTGTGAGGATGTCTGCCACGGTAGTGTAGTCAACTACCACCCCTAGCTTGTGAGGATGTATGTCAGGGTAGTGTAGTCAACTACCACCACTAGCTTGTGAGGATGTCTGTCAGTGTAGTGTAGTCAACTACCACCACTAGCTTGTGAGGTTGTCTGTCAGGGTAGTGTAGTCAACTACCACCACTAGCTTGTGAGGATGTCTGCCAGGGTAGTGTAGTCAACTACCACCACTAGCTTGTGAGGATGTCTGTCAGGGTAGTGTAGTCTACTACCATCACTAGCTTGTGAGGATGTCTGTCAGGGTAGTGTAGCCAACTACCATCACTACATTGTGAGGATGTCTGCCAGGGTAGTGTAGTCAACTACAACCACTAGATTGTGAGGATGTCTGCCAGGGTAGTGTAGTCAACTACCACCAATAGCTAGTGAGGATGTCTGTCAGGGTAGTGTAGTCAACTACCACCATTAGATTGTGAGGATGTCTTCCACTGTAGTGTAGACAACTACCACCCCTAGCTTGTGAGGATGTATGTCAGGGTAGTGTAGACAACTACCACCACTAGCTTGTGAGGATGTCTGTCAGTGTAGTGTAGTCAACTACCACCACTAGCTTGTGAGGTTGTCTGTCAGGGTAGTGTAGTCAACTACCACCACTAGCTTGTGAGGATGTCTGCCAGGGTAGTGTAGTCAACTACCACCACTAGCTGGTGAGGATGACTCAGGGTAGTGTAGTCAACTACCACCACTTGCTTGTGAGGATGGCTGTCAGGGTAGTGTAGTCAACTACCACCACTAGCTTGTGAGGATGTCTGTCAGGATAGTGTAGTCAACTACCATCACCAGCTTGTGAGGATGTCTGTCATGGTAGTATAGTCAACATTACCACTAGCTTGTGTGGATGTCTGTCAGAGTAGTGTAGTCAACTACCACCACTAGCTTGTGAGGATGTCTGTCAGGGTAGTGTAGTCAACTACCACCACTAGCTGGTGAGGATGACTCAGGGTAGTGTAGTCAACTACCACCACTAGCTTGTGAGGATGTCTGTCAGGGTAGTGTAGTCAACTACCACCACTAGCTTGTGAGGATGTCTGTCAGGTTAGTGTAGTCAACCACGACTAGCTCGTCAGGATGTCTGTCAAGGTAGTATAGTCAACTACCACCACTAGCTTGAGAGGATGTCTGCCAGGGTAGAGTAGTCAACTACCACCACTAGCTTGTGAGGTTGACTGTAAGGGTAGTGTAGTCAACTACCACCACTAGCTTGTGAGGATGTCTGTCAGGGTAGTGTAGTCAACTACCACCATTAGATTGTGAGGATGTCTGCCAGGGTAGTGTAGTCAACTACCACCACTAGCTTGTGAGGATGTCTGGCAGGGTAGTGTAGTCAACTACCACCATTAGCTTGTGAGGATGTCTGCCAGGGTAGTATAGTCAACTACCACCACTAGTTTGTGAGGATGTCTGTCAGGGTAGTGTTGTCAACTACCACTACTAGATTGTGAGGATGTCTGCCAGGGTAGTGTAGTGACCTACCACCACTAGCTTATGAGGATGTTTGCCAGGGGTAGTGTAGTCAACTACCACCACTACCTTGTGAAGATGTCTGCCAGGGTAGTGTAGTCAACTACCATCACTAACTTGTGACGATGTCTGTAAGGGTAGTATAGTCAACTACCACCACTAGCTTGTGAGGATATCTGCCAGGGTAGTGTAGTTTACTACCACCACTAGCTTGTGAGGATGACTGTCAGGGTAATGTAGTAATCTACCACCACTAGCTTGTGAGGATGTCTGTCAGGGTAATATAGTCAACTACCACCACTAACTTGTGAGGATGTCTGTCAGGGTAGTATAGTCAACTACCACCACTAGCTTGTGAGGATGTCTGTCAGGGTAGTATAGTCAACTACCACCACTAGTTTGTGAGGATGTCTGTCAGGGTAGTGTAGTCAACTACCACCACTATCTTGTGAGAATGACTGTCAGGGTAGTGTAGTCAACTACTACCACTAGCTTGTGAGGATGTCTGTCAGGGTAGTGTAGTCAACTACCACCACTAGCTTGTGAGGATGTCTGTCAGGGTAGTGTAGTCAACTACCACCACTATCTTGTGAGGATGACTGTCAGGGTAGTGTAGTCAACTACCACCACTATCTTGTGAGGATGACTGTCAGGCTAGTGTAGTCAACTACAACCACTATCTTGTGAGGATGACTGTCAGGGTAGTGTAGTCAACTACAACCACTACCTTGTGAGGATGTCTGTCAAGGTAGTGTAGTCAACTACAACCACTATCTTGTGAGGATGACTGTCAGGGTAGTGTATTCAACTACAACCACTATCTTGTGAGGATGTCTGTCAGGGTAGAGTAGTCAACTACCACCACTAGCTTGTGAGGTTGTCTGTCAGATTAGTGTAGTCAACTACCATTACCAGCTTGTGAGGATGTCTGTCATGTTACTATAGTCAACTACCACCAATAGCTTGTGAGGATGTCTGTCAGGTTATTGTAGTCAACCACGAGTAGCTCGTGAGGATGTCTGTCAAGGTAGTATAGTCAACTACCACCACTAGCTTGAGAGGATGTCTGCCAGGGTAGTGTAGTCAACTACCACCATTAGCTTGTGAGGATGTCTGCCAGGGTAGTATAGTCAACTACCACCACTAATTTGTGAGGATGTCTGTCAGGGTAGTGTTGTCAACTACCATTACTAGATTGTGAGAATGTCTGCCAGGGTAGTGTAGTGACCTACCACCACTAGCTTGTGAGGATGTTTGCCACGGGTAGTGTAGTCAACTACAACCGTAGCTTGTGAGGATGTCTGACAGGGTAGTGTAGTCAACTACCATCACTAGCTTGTGAGGATGTCTGCCAGGGTAGTGTAGTCAACTACCATCACTAGCTTGTGAGGATGTCTGCCAGGGTAGTGTAGTCAACTACTACCACTAGCTTGTGAGGATGTTTGTCAGGGTAGTGTAGTCAACTGCTACCACTAGCTTGTGAGGATGTCTGTCAGGGTAGTGTAGTCAACTTACCACCACTAGCTTGTGAAGATGTATGTCAGGGTAGTGTAATCAACATACCTCCACTAGCTTGTGAGGATGTCTGTCAGGGTAGTGTAGTCAACTTTCCACCAGTAGCTTGTGAGGATGTCTGTCAGGGTAGTGTAGTTAACTACTACCACTAGCTTGTGAGGAAGTCTGTCAGGGTAGTGTAGTCAACTTACCACCACTAGCTTGTGAAGATGTATGTCAGGGTAGTGTAGTCAACTTACCTCCACTAGCTTGTGAGGATGTCTGTCAGGGTAGTGTAGTCAACTTACCACCAGTAGCTTGTGAGTATGTCTGTCAGGGTAGTGTAGTTAACTACTACCACTAGCTTGTGAGGATGTCTGTCAAGGTAGTGTAGTCAACTACTACCACTAACTTGTGAGGATGTCTGTCAGGGTAGTGTAGTCAACTTACCACCACTAGCTTGTGAGGATGTCTGTCAGGGTAGTGTAGTCAACTACTACCACTAGCTTGTGAGGATGTCTGTCAGGGTAGCGTAGTTAACTTACCACCACTGGCTTGTGAGGATGTCTGTCAGGGTAGTGTAGTCAACTACTACCACTAGTTTGTGAGGATGTCTGTCAGGGGTATTGTAGTTAACTTACCACCACTGGCTTGTGAGGATGTCTGTCAAAGTAGTGTAGTCAACTATGACCACTAGTTTGTGAGGATGTCTGTCAGGGGTATTGTAGTCAACTAACCACTACTAGCTTGTGGGGATGTCTGTCAGGGTAGTGTAGTCAACTTACCACCACTAGCTTGTGAGGATGTCTGTCAAGGGTAGTAGTCAACTTACCACCACTAGCTTGTGGGGATGTCTGTCAGGGTAGTGTAGTCAACTTACCACCACTAGCTTGTGGGGATGTCTGTCAGGGGTAGTGTAGTCAACTTACCACCACTAGCTTGTGAGGATGTCTCTCAGGGTAGTGTAGTCAACTTACCACCACTAGCTTGTGAAGATGTATTTCAGGGTAGTGTAGTCAACTTACCTCCACTAGCTTGTGAGGATGTCTGTCAGGGTAGTGTAGTCAACTTACCACCAGTAGCTTGTGAGGATGTCTGTCAGGGTAGTGTAGATAACTACTACCACTAGCTTGTGAGGATGTCTGTCAGGGTAGTGTAGTCAACTACTACCACTAGCTTGTGAGGATGTCTGTCAGGGTAATGTAGTCAACTTACCACCACTGGCTTGTGAGGATGTCTGTCAGGTTAGTGTAGTCAACTTACCACCACTAGCTTGTGAGGATGTCTGTCAGGGTAGTGTAATCAACTTACCACCACTAGCTTGTGAGGATGTCTGTCAGGGTAGTGTAGTCAACTTACCACCACTAGCTTGTGAGGATGTCTGTCAGTGTAGTGTAGTCAACTACCACCACTAGCTTGTGAGGTTGTCTGTCAGGGTAGTGTAGTCAACTACCACCACTAGCTTGTGAGGATGTCTGCCAGGGTAGTGTAGTCAACTACCACCACTAGATTGTGAGGATGTCTGCCAGGGTAGTGTAGTCAACTACAACCACTAGATTGTGAGGATGTCTGCCAGGGTAGTGTAGTCAACTACCATCACTAGCTTGTGAGGATGTCTGTCAGGGTAGTGTAGCCAACTACCATCACTACATTGTGAGGATGTCTGCCACAGTAGTGTAGTCAACTACCACCCCTAGCTTGTGAGGATGTATGTCAGGGTAGTGTAGTCAACTACCACCACTAGCTTGTGAGGATGTCTGTCAGTGTAGTGTAGTCAACTACCACCACTAGCTTGTGAGGTTGTCTGTCAGGGTAGTGTAGTCAACTACCACCACTAGCTTGTGAGGATGTCTGCCAGGGTAGTGTAGTCAACTACCACCACTAGCTGGTGAGGATGATTCAGGGTAGTGTACTCAACTACCACCACTAGCTTGTGAGGATGGCTGTCAGGGTAGTGTAGTCAACTACCACCACTAGCTTGTGAGGATGTCTGTCAGGGTAGTGTAGTCAACTACCATTACCAGCTTGTGAGGATGTCTGTCATGGTAGTATAGTCAACATTACCACTAGCTTGTGTGGATGTCTGTCAGGGTAGTGTAGTCAACTACCACCACTAGCTTGTGAGGATGTCTGCCAGGGTAGTGTAGTCAACTACCACCACTAGATGGTGAGGATGACTCAGGGTAGTGAAGTCAACTACCACCACTAGCTTGTGAGGATGTCTGTCAGGGTAGTTTAGTCAACTACCACCACTAGCTTGTGAGGATGTCTGTCAGGGTAGTGTAGTCAACTACCATCACCAGCTTGTGAGGATATCTGTCATGGTAGTATAGTCAACATTACCACTAGCTTGTGTGGATGTCTGTCAGGGTAGTGTAGTCAACTACCACCACTAGCTTGTGATGATGTCTGCCAGGGTAGTGTAGTCAACTACCACCACTACCTTGTGAGGATGTCTGTCAGTGTAGTGTAGTCAACTACCACCACTAGCTTGTGAGGTTGTCTGTCAGGGTAGTGTAGTCAACTACCACCACTAGCTTGTGAGGATGTCTGCCAGGGAAGTGTAGTCAACTACCACCACTAGCTGGTGAGGATGACTCAGGGTAGTGTAGTCAACTACCACCACCAGCTTGTGAGGATGTCTGTCATGGTAGTATAGTCAACTACCACCACTAGCTCGTGAGGAAATTTGCCAGGGTAGTGTAGTGAACTACCACCACTAGCTGGTGAGGATGACTCGGGGTAGAGTAGTCAACTACCACCACTAGCTTGTGAGGATGTCTGTCAGGGTAGTGTAGTCAACTACCACCACTAGCTTGTGAGGATGTCTGTCAGGGTAGTGTAGTCAACTACCATCACCAGCTTGTGAGGATATCTGTCTTGGTAGTATAGTCAACATTACCACTAGCTTGTTTGGATGTCTGTCAGGGTAGTGTAGTCAACTACCACCACTAGCTTGTGATGATGTCTGCCAGGGTAGTGTAGTCAACTACCACCACTAGCTTGTGAGGATGTCTGTCAGTGTAGTGTAGTCAACTACCACCACTAGCTTGTGAGGTTGTCTGTCAGGGTAGTGTAGTCAACTACCACCACTAGCTTGTGAGGATGTCTGCCAGGGTAGTGTAGTCAACTACCACCACTAGCTGGTGAGGATGATTCAGGGTAGTGTAGTCAACTACCACCACTAGCTTGTGAGGATGGCTGTCAGGGTAGTGTAGTCAACTACCATCACCAGCTTGTGAGGATGTCTGTCATGGTAGTATAGTCAACATTACCACTAGCTTGTGAGGATGTCTGTCAGGGTAGTGTAGTCAACTACCACCACTAGCTGGTGAGGATGACTCAGGGTAGTGTAGTCAACTACCACCACTAGCTTGTGAGGATGTCTGTCAGGGTAGTGTAGTCAACTACCACGACTAGCTTGTGAGGATGTCTGTCAGGTTAGTGTTGTCAACCACGACTAGCTCGTCAGGATGTCTGTCAAGGTAGTATAGTCAACTACCACCACTAGCTTGAGAGGATGTCTGCCAGGGTAGAGTAGTCAACTACCACCACTAGCTTGTGAGGTTGACTGTAAGGGTAGTGTAGTCAACTACCACCACTAGATTGTGAGGATGTCTGTCAGGGTAGTGTAGTCAACTACCACCATTAGCTTGTGAGGATGTCTGCCAGGGTAGTGTAGTCAACTACCACCACTAGCTTGTGAGGATGTCTGGCAGGGTAGTGTAGTCAACTACCACCATTAGCTTGTGAGGATGTCTGCCAGGGTAGTATAGTCAACTACCACCACTAGTTTGTGAGGATGTCTGTCAGGGTAGTGTTGTCAACTACCACTACTAGATTGTGAGGATGTCTGCCAGGGTAGGGTAGTGACCTACCACCACTAGCTTATGAGGATGTTTGCCAGGGGTAGTGTAGTCAACTACCACCACTACCTTGTGAAGATGTCTGCCAGGGTAGTGTAGTCAACTACCATCACTAACTTGTGACGATGTCTGTAAGGGTAGTATAGTCAACTACCACCACTGGCTTGTGAGGATATCTGCCAGGGTAGTGTAGTTTACTACCACCACTAGCTTGTGAGGATGACTGTCAGGGTAATGTAGTAATCTACCACCACTAGCTTGTGAGGATGTCTGTCAGGGTAATATAGTCAACTACCACCACTAACTTGTGAGGATGTCTGTCAGGGTAGGTCAGGGTAGTATAGTCAACTACCACCACTAGTTTGTGAGGATGTCTGTCAGGGTAGTGTAGTCAACTACCACCACTATCTTGTGAGGATGACTGTCAGGGTAGTGTAGTCAACTACCACCACTATCTTGTGAGGATGACTGTCAGGCTAGTGTAGTCAACTACAACCACTATCTTGTGAGGATGACTGTCAGGGTAGTGTAGTCAACTACAACCACTACCTTGTGAGGATGTCTGTCAAGGTAGTGTAGTCAACTACAACCACTATCTTGTGAGGATGACTGTCAGGGTAGTGTATTCAACTACAACCACTATCTTGTGAGGATGTCTGTCAGGGTAGAGTAGTCAACTACCACCACTAGCTTGTGAGGTTGTCTGTCAGATTAGTGTAGTCAACTACCATTACCAGATTGTGAGGATGTCTGTCATGTTACTATAGTCAACTACCACCAATAGCTTGTGAGGATGTCTTCAGGTTATTGTATTCAACCACGAGTAGCTCGTGAGGATGTCTGTCAAGGTAGTATAGTCAACTACCACCACTAGCTTGAGAGGATGTCTGCCAGGGTAGTGTAGTCAACTACCACCATTAGCTTGTGAGGATGTCTGCCAGGGTAGTATAGTCAACTACCACCACTAATTTGTGAGGATGTCTGTCAGAGTAGTGTTGTCAACTACCATTACTAGATTGTGAGAATGTCTGCCAGGGTAGTGTAGTGACCTACCACCACTAGCTTGTGAGGATGTTTGCCACGGGTAGTGTAGTCAACTACAACCGTAGCTTGTGAGGATGTCTGACAGGGTATTGTAGTCAACTACCATCACTAGCTTGTGAGGATGTCTGCCAGGGTAGTGTAGTCAACTACCATCACTAGCTTGTGAGGATGTCTGCCAGGGTAGTGTAGTCAACTACCACCACTAGCTTGTGAGGATGTTTGTCAGGGTAGTGTAGTCAACTGCTACCACTAGCTTGTGAGGATGTCTGTCAGGGTAGTGTAGTCAACTTACCACCACTAGCTTGTGAAGATGTATGTCAGGGTAGTGTAATCAACTTACCTCCACTAGCTTCTGAGGATGTCTGTCAGGGTAGTGTAGTCAACTTACCACCAGTAGCTTGTGAGGATGTCTGTCAGGGTAGTGTAGTTAACTACTACCACTAGCTTGTGAGGAAGTCTGTCAGGGTAGTGTAGTCAACTTACCACCACTAGCTTGTCAAGATGTATGTCAGGGTAGTGTAGTCAACTTACCTCCACTAGCTTGTGAGGATGTCTGTCAGGGTAGTGTAGTCAACTTACCACCAGTAGCTTGTGAGTATGTCTGTCAGGGTAGTGTAGTTAACTACTACCTCTAGCTTGTGAGGATGTCTGTCAAGGTAGTGTAGTCAACTACTACCACTAACTTGTGAGGATGTCTGTCAGGGTAGTGTAGTCAACTTACCACCACTAGCTTGTGAGGATGTCTGTCAGGGTAGTGTAGTCAACTACTACCACTAACTTGTGAGGATGTCTGTCAGGGTAGTGTAGTTAACTTACCACCACTGGCTTGTGAGGATGTCTGTCAGGGTAGTGTAGTCAACTACTACCACTAGTTTGTGAGGATGTCTGTCAGGGGTATTGTAGTTAACTTACCACCACTGGCTAGTGAGGATGTCTGTCAGAGTAGTGTAGTCAACTATGACCACTAGTTTGTGAGGATGTCTGTCAGGGGTATTGTAGTCAACTAACCACTACTAGCTTGTGGGGATGTCTGTCAGGGTAGTGTAGTCAACTTACCACCACTAGCTTGTGAGGATGTCTGTCAAGGGTAGTAGTCAACTTACCACCACTAGCTTGTGGGGATGTCTGTCAGGGTAGTGTAGTCAACTTACCACCACTAGCTTGTGGTGATGTCTGTCAGGGGTAGTGTAGTCAACTTACCACCACTAGCTTGTGAGGATGTCTGTCAGGGTAGTGTAGTCAACTTACCACCACTAGCTTGTGAAGATGTATTTCAGGGTAGTGTAGTCAACTTACCTCCACTAGCTTGTGAGGATGTCTGTCAGGGTAGTGTAGTCAACTTACCACCAGTAGCTTGTGAGGATGTCTGTCAGGGTAGTGTAGTTAACTACTACCACTAGCTTGTGAGGATGTCTGTCAGGGTAGTGTAGTCAACTACTACCACTAGCTTGTGAGGATGTCTGTCAGGGTAGTGTAGTCAACTACTACCACAAGCTTGTGAGGATGTCTGTCAGGGTAGTGTAGTCAACTTACCACCACTGGCTTGTGAGGATGTCTGTCAGGTTAGTGTAGTCAACTTACCACCACTAGCTTGTGAGGATGTCTGTCAGGGTAGTGTAATCAACTTACCACCACTAGCTTGTGAGGATGTCTGTCAGGGTAGTGTAGTCAACTTACCACCACTAGCTTGTGAGGATGTCTGACAGGGTAGTGTAGTCAACTACCATCACTAGCTTGTGAGGATGTCTGCCAGGGTAGTGTAGTCAACTACCATCACTAGCTTGTGAGGATGTCTGCCAGGGTAGTGTAGTCAACTACTACCACTAGCTTGTGAGGATGTTTGTCAGGGTAGTGTAGTCAACTGCTACCACTAGCTTGTGAGGATGTCTGTCAGGGTAGTGTAGTCAACTTACCACCACTAGCTTGTGAAGATGTATGTCAGGGTAGTGTAATCAACTTACCTCCACTAGCTTGTGAGGATGTCTGTCAGGGTAGTGTAGTCAACTTACCACCAGTAGCTTGTGAGGATGTCTGTCAGGGTAGTGTAGTTAACTACTACCACTAGCTTGTGAGGAAGTCTGTCAGGGTAGTGTAGTCAACTTACCACCACTAGCTTGTGAAGATGTATGTCAGGGTAGTGTAGTCAACTTACCTCCACTAGCTTGTGAGGATGTCTGTCAGGGTAGTGTAGTCAACATACCACCAGTAGCTTGTGAGTATGTCTGTCAGGGTAGTGTAGTTAACTACTACCACTAGCTTGTGAGGATGTCTGTCAAGGTAGTGTAGTCAACTACTACCACTAACTTGTGAGGATGTCTGTCAGGGTAGTGTAGTCAACTTACCACCACTAGCTTGTGAGGATGTCTGTCAGGGTAGTGTAGTCAACTACTACCACTAGCTTGTGAGGATGTCTGTCAGGGTAGTGTAGTTAACTTACCACCACTGGCTTGTGAGGATGTCTGTCAGGGTAGTGTAGTCAACTACTACCACTAGTTTGTGAGGATGTCTGTCAGGGGTATTGTAGTTAACTTACCACCACTGGCTTGTGAGGATGTCTGTCAGAGTAGTGTAGTCAACTATGACCACTAGTTTGTGAGGATGTCTGTCAGGGGTATTGTAGTCAACTAACCACTACTAGCTTGTGGGGATGTCTGTCAGGGTAGTGTAGTCAGCTTACCACCACTAGCTTGTGAGGATGTCTGTCAAGGGTAGTAGTCAACTTACCACCACTAGCTTGTGGGGATGTCTGTCAGGGTAGTGTAGTCAACTTACCACCAGTAGCTTGTGAGGATGTCTGTCAGGGTAGTGTAGTTAACTACTACCACTAGCTTGTGAGGATGTCTGTCAGGGTAGTGTAGTCAACTACCACCATTAGCTTGTGAGGATGTCTGCCAGGGTAGTATAGTCAACTACCACCACTAGTTTGTGAGGATGTCTGTCAGGGTAGTGTTGTCAACTACCACTACTAGATTGTGAGGATGTCTGCCAGGGTAGTGTAGTGACCTACCGCCACTAGCTTGTGAGGATGTTTGCCACGGGTAGTGTAGTCAACTACAACCGTAGCTTGTGAGGATGTCTGCCAGGGTAGTGTAGTCAACTACCATCACTAGCTTGTGAGGACGTCTATCAGGGTAGTGTAGTCAACTTCCACCACTAGCTTGTGAGGATGTGTGCCAGGGGTAGTTTAGTCAACTACAACCATTAGCTTGTGAGGATGTCTGTCAGGGTAGTGTAGACAACTACGATCACTAGCTTGTGAGGATGTCTGTCAGGGTAGTGTAGTCAACTACCATCACTAGCTTGTAAGGATGTCTGTCAGGGTAGTTTAGTCTACTAGCATCACAAGCTTGCGAGGATGTCTGCCAGGGTAGTGTAGTCACCTACCACCACTAGCTTGTGAGGATGTCTGCCAGAGTAGTGTAGTCAACTACCACCACTAGCTTGTGGGGATGTCTGCCAGGGTAGTGTAGTCAACTACCACCACTAGCTTGTGAGGATGTCTGTCAGGGTAGTGTAGTCTACTACCATCAATAGCTTGTGAGGATGTCTGTCAGGGTAGTGTAGCCAACTACCATCACTACATTGTGAGGATGTCTGCCAGGGTAGTTTAGTCAACTACCACCACTAGCTTGTGAGGATGTCTGCCAGGGTAGTGTAGTCAACTACCATCACTAGCTTGTGAGGATGTCTGCCAGGGTAGTGTAGTCAACTACTACCACTAGCTTGTGAGGATGTTTGTCAGGGTAGTGTAGTCAACTGCTACCACTAGCTTGTGAGGATGTCTCTCAGGGTAGTGTAGTCAACTTACCACCACTAGCTTGTGAAGATGTATGTCAGGGTAGTGTAATCAACTTACCTCCACTAGCTTGTGAGGATGTCTGTCAGGGTAGTGTAGTCAACTTACCACCAGTAGCTTGTGAGGATGTCTGTCAGGGTAGTGTAGTTAACTACTACCACTAGCTTGTGAGGAAGTCTGTCAGGGTAGTGTAGTCAACTTACCACCACTAGCTTGTGAAGATGTATGTCAGGGTAGTGTAGTCAACTTACCTCCACTAGCTTGTGAGGATGTCTGTCAGGGTAGTGTAGTCAACTTACCACCACTAGCTGGTGAGGATGACTCAGGGTAGTGAAGTCAACTACCACCACTATCTTGTGAGGATGTCTGTCAGGGTAGTTTAGTCAACTACCACCACTAGCTTGTGAGGATGTCTGTCAGGGTAGTGTAGTCAACTACCATCACCAGCTTGTGAGGATATCTGTCATGGTAGTATAGTCAACATTACCACTAGCTTGTGTGGATGTCTGTCAGGGTAGTGTAGTCAACTACCACCACTAGCTTGTGATGATGTCTGCCAGGGTAGTGTAGTCAACTACCACCACTAGCTTGTGAGGATGTCTGTCAGTGTAGTGTAGTCAACTACCACCACTAGCTTGTGAGGTTGTCTGTCAGGGTAGTGTAGTCAACTACCACCACTAGCTTGTGAGGATGTCTGCCTGGGTAGTGTAGTCAACTACCACCACTAGCTGGTGAGGATGACTCAGGGTAGTGTAGTCAACTACCACCACTAGCTTGTGAGGATGGCTGTCAGGGTAGTGTAGTCAACTACCACCACTAGCTTGTGAGGATGTCTGTCAGGGTAGTGTAGTCAACTACCACCACTAGCTGGTGAGGATGACTCAGGGTAGTGTAGTCAACTACCACCACTAGCTTGTGAGGATGTCTGTCAGGGTAGTGTAGTCAACTACCACCACTAGCTTGTGAGGATGTCTGTCAGGTTAGTGTAGTCAACCACGACTAGCTCGTCAAGATGTCTGTCAAGGTAGTATAGTCAACTACCACCACTAGCTTGAGAGGATGTCTGCCAGGATAGAGTAGTCAACTACCACCACTAGCTTGTGAGGTTGACTGTAAGGGTAGTGTAGTCAACTACCACCACTAGCTTGTGAGGATGTCTGTCAGGTTAGTGTAGTCAACCACGACTAGCTCGTCAGGATGTCTGTCAAGGTAGTATAGTCAACTACCACCACTAGCTTGAGAGGATGTCTGCCAGGATAGAGTAGTCAACTACCACCACTAGCTTGTGAGGTTGACTGTAAGGGTAGTGTAGTCAACTACCACCACTAGCTTGTGAGGATGTCTGTCAGGGTAGTGTAGTCAACTACCACCACTAGCTTGTGAGGATGTCTGCCAGGGTAGTGTAGTCAACTACCACCATTAGCTTGTGAGGATGTCTGCCAGGGTAGTGTAGTCAACTACCACCACTAGCTTGTGAGGATGTCTGGCAGGGTAGTGTAGTCAATTATCCACCATTAGCTTGTGAGGATGTCTGCCAGGGTAGTATAGTCAACTACCACCACTAGTTTGTGAGGATGTCTGTCAGGGTAGTGTTGTCAACTACCACTACTAGATTGTGAGGATGTCTGCCAGGGTAGTGTAGTGACCTACCACCACTAGCTTATGAGGATGTTTGCCAGGGGTAGTGTAGTCAACTACCACCACTACCTTGTGAAGATGTCTGCCATGGTAGTGTAGTCAACTACCATCACTATCTTGTGACGATGTCTGTAAGGGTAGAATAGTCAACTACCACCACTAGCTTGTGAGGATATCTGCCAGGGTAGTGTAGTTTACTACCACCACTAGCTTGTGAGGATGACTGTCAGGGTAATGTAGTAATCTACCACCACTAGCTTGTGAGGATGTCTGTCAGGGTAATATAGTCAACTACCACCACTAACTTGTGAGGATGTCTGTCAGGGTAGTATAGTCAACTACCACCACTAGCTTGTGAGGATGTCTGTCAGGGTAGTATAGTCAACTACCACCACTAGTTTGTGAGGATGTCTGTCAGGGTAGTGTAGTCAACTACCACCACTATCTTGTGAGGATGACTGTCAGTGTAGTGTAGTCAACTACTACCACTAGCTTGTGAGGATGTCTGTCAGGGCAGTGTAGTCAACTACCACCACTAGCTTGTGAGGATGTCTGTCAGGGTAGTGTAGTCAACTACCACCACTATCTTGTGAGGATGACTGTCAGGGTAGTGTAGTCAACTACCACCACTATCTTGTGAGGATGACTGTCAGGCTAGTGTAGTCAACTACAACCACTATCTTGTGAGGATGACTGTCAGGGTAGTGTAGTCAACTACAACCACTACCTTGTGAGGATGTCTGTCAAGGTAGTGTAGTCAACTACAACCACTATCTTGTGAGGATGACTGTCAGGGTAGTGTAGTCAACTACAACCACTATCTTGTGAGGATGTCTGTCAGGGTAGAGTAGTCAACTACCACCACTAGCTTGTGAGGTTGTCTGTCAGATTAGTGTAGTCAACTACCATTACCAGCTTGTGAGGATGTCTGTCATGTTACTATAGTCAACTACCACCAATAGCTTGTGAGGATGTCTGTCAGGTTATTGTAGTCAACCACGACTAGCTCGTGAGGATGTCTGTCAAGGTAGTATAGTCAACTACCACCACTAGCTTGAGAGGATGTCTGCCAGGGTAGTGTAGTCAACTACCACCATTAGCTTGTGAGGATGTCTGCAAGGGTAGTATAGTCAACTACCACCACTAATTTGTGAGGATGTCTGTAAGGGTAGTGTTGTCAACTACCATTACTAGATTGTGAGGATGTCTGCCAGGGTAGTGTAGTGACCTACCACCACTAGATTGTGAGGATGTTTGCCACGGGTAGTGTAGTCAACTACAACCGTAGCTTGTGAGGATGTCTGACAGGGTAGTGTAGTGAACTACCACCACTAGCTTGTGGGGATGTCTGCCAGGGTAGTGTAGTCAACTATCACCACTAGCTTTTGAGGATGTCTGCCAGGGTAGTGTAGTCAACTACCACCACTAGCTTGTGTGGATGTCTGTCAGGGTAGTGTACTCAACTACCATCACTAGCTTGTGAGGATGTCTGCCAGGGTAGTGTAATCAACTACCATCACTAGCTTGTGAGGATGTCTGCCAGGGTAGTGTAGTCAACTACTACCACTAGCTTGTGAGGATGTTTGTCAGGGTAGTGTATTCAACTACTACCACTAGCTTGTGAGGATGTCTGCCAGGGTAGTGTAGTCAACTACTACCACTAGCTTGTGAGGATGTTTGTCAGGGTAGTGTAGTCAACTACTAACACTAGCTTGTGAGGATGTCTGTCAGGGTAATGTAGTCAACTTACCACCACTAGCTTGTGAAGATGTATGTCAGGGTAGTGTAGTCAACTTACCTCCACTAGCTTGTGAGGATGTCTGTCAGGGTAGTGTAGTCAACTTACCACCAGTAGCTTGTGAGGATGTCTGTCAGGGTAGTGTAGTTAACTACTACCACTAGCTTGTGAGGATGTCTGTCAGGGTAGTGTAGTCAACTACCACCATTAGCTTGTGAGGATGTCTGCCAGGGTAGTATAGTCAACTACCACCACTAGCTTGTGAGGATGTCTGTCAGGGTAGTGTAGTCAACTACCACCATTAGCTTGTGAGGATGT
>JAHLWY010000233.1:0-75437 GCA_020002185.1 Paraescarpia echinospica
TTTGGAAAGCTGCGTTAACAGGATCGTTGGGGGTGAAGTTGGCCTCGATACTGAGCATTTTGAAAAGCTTCTTAAATTTAACAAGGATTCTGTTTAGTTATGGATTTCCCCGATGAGCTCTTTACCGTAGTGAAACAGTCCCTGGTGTCATGTTCTCTCTGTTGCAGCCGGCGCCGGGGGCTGTGACAAGCCAGGAACAACAACACAAGCAAGACGCCCAGACCGAGAGGATCCTGAAGCTGATGAGGAGGCAGCTCTCTATCCCACTGATGGGTGAGACACAGGCCCTTAGCCAGAAATAAGTTTTGCCAGTCTTGAATTAATCAACAGTATGGGGAGAAGAGTAATCATTACAGCAATGTTCAGATAAGAGATACTACGAGAACTGCATGTGATACAGCCGGGCATGGTCAGAATAAAGTCAATCGCTAGAAGCTTCGTCTGGTGGCCTGGCCTTGATGCGGATATCGAGGACTGTGTCCCAAACAGTCAGGTAGCGAGCACGACGATGGTATAGCACCACTTGTTCCATGGCCGTGGGCAACCCCAGTAAAAAAAAAACCAATTTTGAACCAGTTTGACACGTGTCATACTGGTTCATAACTGGTATGGCTCCACCGGTACGTGTCTTCGCGTGAATTCACGAGTTAATTCACGGCTGAAATTGGAGAAACTGGTACGGTTCCAGGGGAACGAATAATCACGTGAACTCACGGGTTCATTGACGTATGGAACTGGGGAAACTGGTACGGTTCCAGGGGAACGAATAATCACGTGAAATCACGGGTTCATTCACGTATGGAACTGGGGAAACTGGTGCGGTTCCAGGGGAACGAGTAATCACGTGAATTCACGGGTCCATTCACGTGTGAAACTGGGGAAACTGGTACGGTTCTACCGGAACGAGTATTCACGTGAATTCATGGGTTTATTCACGTGTGAAACTAAGGAAACTGGTACGGTTCTAGCGGAACGAGTATTCACGTGAATTCACGTGTTCATTCCCGTGTGAAACTGGGGAAACTGGTACGGTTCTAGCGGAACGAGTATTCATGTGAATTCACGTGTTTATTCACGTGTGAAACTGGGGGAACTGGTACAGTTCCAGGAGAACGTGGTAATCACGTGAATTAACGTATTCATTCACATGTGGAACTGGGGAAACTGGTACGGTTGTAGTGGAACAAGTAATCACGTGAATTCACGTGTTCATTCACGTGTGGAACTGGGGAAACTGGTACGGTTGTAGTGGAACAAGTAATCACGTGAATTAATGTGTTCTTTCACGTGTGGAACTGGGGAAACTGGCACGGTTGTAGTGGAACAAGTAATCACGTGAATTAACGTGTTCATTCACGTGTGAAACTGGGGGAACTGGTACGGTCCTAGCGGAACGAGTATTCACTTGAATTTACGGGTTCATTGACGTGTGAAAGTGTGGAAACTGGTACGGTTCCAGGGGAACGAGTAATCACGTCAATTAACGTGTTCACTCACGTGTGGAACTGGGGAAACTGGTACAGTTTTAGGGGAACGAGTAATCACGTGAATTAATGTGTTCGTTCTCGTGTGGAACTGGAGAAACTGGTACGGTTTTAGCGGAACGAGTAATCACGTGAATTCACGTGTTCATTCACATGTGAAACTGGGGACACTGGTACGGTTCTAGCGGAATGAGTATTCACGTGAATTCAGGGGTTCATTCACGTATTCATTCATCCGTGAAACTGGAGAAACTGGTACGGTCCCAGGGTTACGAGTAATCACGTGAATTAACGAGTTCCTTCACGTGTGGAACTGGGGACACTGATACGGCTCTAGCGGAACGAGTATTCACGTTAATTCACGTGTTTCATCACGTGTGGAACTGGGGGAACTGGTACGGTCATAATGGAAGGGTATTCACATGAGTTCAAGTGTTCATTCACGTGTGAAACTGGGGACACTGGTACGGTTCTAGCGGAATGAGTATTCACGTGAATTCAGGGGTTCATTAACGTGTGGAACTGGGGGAACTGGTACGGTCATAATGGAAGGGTATTCACATGAATTCAAGTGTTCATTCACGTGTGAAACTGGGGACACTGGTACGGTTCTTGCGGAATGAGTATTCACGTGAATTCAGGGGTTCATTAACGTGTTGATTTGTTACGCTATACATATATTCCAAGCGGTTATGTGCGTTGAACACACAAACCATATTCTCATAAACCAAGGTTAATATCCAAGATACCTAGATATATCTTTTTGACCATAAACCTACAATAATTTATAACGTTTTGGAAAAAAACTAAAATCATAATGTAATATATATCATATTGTGTGTAACCATTTAAGTAACTATATAAAATGTACCGACTTTTATCACAGTGTGTTGATAACTAATAATATATCTTGAACATACACATACATACTTAGTAAATATGCAAAAAAATAAAATAAAGTCGTTTCAAATGCTTTATTAATATAGATACCTAATTGATCAAATAATATATTTTAATTGGGGTACTGCCAATTACTGTGACCATAATTATATTCGCAAGCATTTATTTACCCATTAAGAACGCGTGTAATACCGTCTTTATGATTAAATCATGGACAATCTAATTACTTGACTGCCTCCACTGCACTTCTCACGTTCGAGTAAGGCGTTCCGCTATATCTGGTTGAGAGGAGCACGGGCACTCTGACACTTCTACAACAGTTACTGTTTGCGTCGACGTGTTTCGTTTACAAGTATTTTCCGTTCTGGGCTTATCTAGCGCGTGAGTGACAGCCCCCATTCATTACTATAGCATGTGATAGTTTAGGATAATTAGTTAATTGATTTAATTTCGATTTGTGCATGGCATATAGTGTCGGCTGCAGAAATTACGCTCAGCGACCCATAATGCGTTCCTGGCGACTGTGGCATGCAGTAATCTAGCAGTATCCAACTTGTAAATGCACACGTTAAAATTAATTGATGCGGGTAAACCACAACGTTTTTCGTTAAACAATAACTTAATTGAGAATAGCCGTGATATAACATTATGAATGATTTTGGACATTACAACAATGTTAGAGAAAAACCTCAAGTGCAACAATATTTGCATTAAAAGTAATAGGACAGGGTTCTGCAAACTTAGTTTAGATGTGGGCCAAATTTTGTTGCAAAACAACCGTCATACGATATCGAAGGTGTTCGTGATGTTTCAATTTTAGTTGTTTCCAGCGCCCCACAACGTTCTGTTAACAAACTAGTCTGTATATGGATGAGTTTTTCTAATATTGTACCAATTGCCAAAAAATGGTCCTTAAAATCAATCTTCTTGTGTGTTATATTTCATGGTGTCCCGTTCTTTACATTCTGTCCGACATTCAACATTTTGAATAAACAACGAATATTTGCGAGTGTGTTGTGGTGTTTATGTAACGATGATGCGTATTTTCAAATAGTTGGTAAATATTACTCTCCCAACTGTCAACTACCCGTCATGTGACGGGCATTTTTGCTAGTATTAACAACAATAATAATAATAATTATTATTATATTTATATAGCGTCATGTCTTCAGATATAATAATCTATTCAAAGGCGCTAAAAATAAAACGCTGTTAGAACTTAATAACACACTAATTATTTTACATAAAAATATAATAATTTGTTGTTATAATATAACTCGAATGCGAAATTTAATGTTATATAACCGTGTTATTCCTTTCATCCTACAGAATAGTCAACAAAAATATTTGACATATATCAGATATATGTATGTTTGCGGCATATTAAAATGACTAATGTTTTAATTTAGTGCATGTTAAAGCAGCGTTACAACATTTGTTCATATTCAATATATTATTCTATAATTTGGTGCATTTTTCACTGTATATCTTATACGAATGCTGATAGTCATTGATAGCCATGGCTACTGAACACGAGCATGGGTTTTGTGAGGTCGTTTTCGTTTGTAAACAAATCTAAACGTAATCGTTAATTCAAACTCTCTAGGTGCAAAGAGTCATTTTTGTTGATAGGTTCTGACCGTGGTGTCGTTTTGTCCGAACTCTCAGGAGTTTCTTCATTTGCATGAGGTGTTCGTTTCTTGGAAGGGATTCGTAAAAAATATTGTAGGTTTAGTCCGAATTCCCCCGATGTGTACCTACGAATACAAACACTAATCATGCGCCAGTATAGAAGGGAAAGACTCGATAACGACGGGAACATTTATTGAACAGACTTACCTCAAAACGGAAGTCGAGGCAAGAGAGCGTACAACAGGAACAAGGTATGGAATTAACCAACGCAATAATACAGGAAGCGGAAATGTGATACTTATTCAATATGGCGTGACCACTTTATTTTCTCCTTCACTAATCTAATAATAGCACATAAGCTTGTAAGGTTATAACGTGATAGTCCATATGACATACAACTATGCAGTAGAGTCAATATGGGCATATGTCACACAAAATATGCAGTAGAGTCAATAGGTCCATGGCACATGTATTATAACTCATAGTCTTGTAGATATGCAGGTTTATTACGTCTGCGGATGGGCCGAGTGGGCCGAGTGGGCCTCACGTTGTCACTGGGTGTGGTTGGTGGTTTCGGTAGCGCGGTTGTAGGGGCCTCAGGTGGCGCTGTGATCGTCAGTGGAACCTCGGGCGGTGCTGCGATCACTAATGGGATTTCGGGTGGCGTTGCATTCGCTTGGACATCAGGCGGGGTGTCGTCTTCGTATGGCGGGACGTCTTCCGTGTCATCTCCATCCTCACGATGGCGCGTGGGTATTGTGGTCGACACATGACCGGGTACTAAATAGCACTCGGATAGTCGCACCTTGTATGATGAAGTGCGTAGTTGAGATCCGCTAAATTTGCGAATGTAACACCAGCTATCTTCGATAGAGGTGACTAGATAGCGGTCTCGAGCTTGCGACTTATTGCGGTCGGAAAGTACGTAAACCAAGTCACCGACATGAATTATCGGTACAGGCGCCTCTTTGCCGCGAGGAGCCTTCGACGTCTGGCTGTGTGCGTGATTTTGTAGGCGAGACTGATGTTGTTCAGCGATGATGGCACGATCTAAAATAGGCAACTGCTAGTTGGAAAACTGGTCTCGTTCGAACCATATTTCGCGTGCCGATAGGCCGCGACCGCGGATTCTGGAGTTGAGTTGAGAGGTAGCAATTGCCAGTATAAGAGGTGACACCGGTCCCCCGCCAGGCTCCTGTCGTAGCAGCTCATATTCAACCTCTGACACAGCTTTCTCGGCTATGGGGTTTTTGTTAGAGTTTTTGATTCTCCCTATCTCCAAACGAATACCCAAACGTAGCAGAGTTGGGTCGTTCACGAGAGCGATGAACCCTGGGGCTGGATCCACGCGGATGATCGCAGGGGGCCCGTCGAGGGGTCGAAACTCTGTGCAGAGTCGAGCGAGGCAGTCACGTAACGCGTCATGGCGTTCGCTCTCGATGATGCACGTAGAAGTGTATGAGCTAACGGTTTCGCGGACGACAAATATGAGTTGTCGGTTACGCTTGATAACATCTGCTGCGAACGAAACACCAATCGCTTCGGGAGCGTCGGTCGTTGTTTGTTCGATGAGTGTAGTCGGGATATTTTTTAGTGACATGCATGTATGGCATGCGTCGGTCACTCGCTCAATCGCGTTGTCGATGTCCAATGCGAAGAAGTTGCGACGAACTACGAGTTTGAGTTGGTGTTTTGATGGGTGGCTCAGCTTTAGGTGGATCGCTGTTAGTAAGCCATCTAACACTTGTCGTGGAACTACGATAAGTTCTTTTGTTGGCGCGAATGGTATGTCGCACTTGACAACGATGACGCCGTCGCGAGCCAACGTTGTAGTAGATAAGTAACGTTTTACGTCCTTGGCGTTGGTTACTTTTTTGGATGGACGTGTGCCTTGTTTTAGGTGAGCTCTGACGCGCCGTAGGTCAGAGCACTCTGATTGTGTAAAGAGCCATGCGGACCTGCTCGTGAACGGAAGGCGAGTGGAGCCGGATATGATATCTTCCACAGCAACATTCATAACGACAGATTGTTCGATTTGCGATATGAAAGAACATATCTGGCAATGTGGTTCATGGCATTCCGGTGCGTTTCTGCTTCGCCACGGCATAGTTTGTCAATGGCCTGCACACACGGTTTGCTGTCGATGAGTAGACACGGCTTCGACTTTGATTGTATGATGTACGGGCTGAAGTGTTTGACTGCTGCAGCAATGCCTAACGCTTCGATTTCGCAGGGTAGCCATGTAACTTGGTGTTTCTTTAGTTTGGCGTTGAAAAACCCGGCAAGACGGGTCTGTCCATTTCGCGAAACATATAGTGTGGATCCGATGCCACGTTTGGTAACGATCCATAGTTGGTCACTGGGCCGCGGTAATGTGATCGATCTGTTGGTGGAGAGTGTGTTTTGGGCTACACGGAACGCCTCGCGAATGTCATCAGTCCATGTTAATGTCTCCTGTGATTTCATGCCCGCAATGTACGACTCGAGGGGTGCTAGTACTTTGGAACACTGAGAGATGACGCGTCCCAAAACTTTATATGCTCCAACGAAGGAACGAAGTCCTAGAACGGTTTGTGGCGGTGTGCACGATGCCAGAGTAGCGATGCGGTGAGGACTGGCATGTAGTGTACCTTCTGACCACACCCAGCCTAGGATGGTCGTTGATTTGGGGCAAACCCTGGTCTTCTTTGCTGAAAGTCGTAAGTCGCATCGAGCAAGGGCATCAAGGACACGACTCCAGTTGTCTAGTAGTTCTTGTGGCGAGTTGCCCCCGCAGTACAAATCGTCAGCCAACTTGGCGACGACGCCCTCTTGTAACAGATCACCAAAGACTCGGCACATGAGTTCTTCCAATGCCGTCTCAGAGCCGGGCATGCCCATGGCACATCGTGTGTACACGAGAACTCCACGAAAGGGTGTCGCAACTCCGCAGTATTTGAGTGAGTCCTTCGATAGAGGGATCTGATAGAATGCATTCGTCAAGTCTGATACAACGATGTACTTCCAGCAAGCTATGGATCTTAGTGTCGAATCCACGTCTGGCATGAGAGAAGGCTGCGGCTTGCTGTAACGTCCTACTTCCATGAAGGCAGTGACGAGTCGTGATCTTCCATTAGCTTTGCGTACGAGAAATGATGGGTTAAGGTATTTGACCACCACCCCGATATCTTCTGGACGACGGAATACACCGGCCGCCTCCAAATCATCAAACTTTTCTTGAAGTTCGACGAGTTTGTCGCGAGCGTATTGCGGACATCTCCCCTTTCGCTGCGGGGGTTGGACTGGTCCCATGTTTACAGTTGCTGTGAATGGGCCCGCATGCCCGTTGTATCCTACGATTTTCGAGTTGAACACAGTGTCAAATTGTTGATGCAGATTGCGGAACTGGTTGCGCAAGTCGTCAGACAAGAGGTTGCCACTGTTTAGTTCGATAGTGTCTGGAAATTGCACGTCTGCTGCGTATTATGTACAACTCGGTTGACGGAATTAAATGTGGTTAAGTTATGTACAACACGGTTGACGGAATGGGATGTGGTTACATTATGTACAACTCGGTTGATGGGATGGGATGTGGTTACATTATGTATAACTCGGTTGACGAGATGGGATGTGGTTACATTATGTACAACTCGGTTGACGGGATGGGATGTGGTTACATTACGTACAACTCTGTTGACGGGATGGAATGTGGTTACGTTATGTACAACACGTTAGACGGGATGGCATTTTGTTACATTATGTACAACTCGGTTGACGGAATTAAATGTCGTTAAGTTATGTACAACACGGTTGACGGGATGGGATGTGGTTACATTATGTACAACTCGGTTGACGGAATTAAATGTGGTTAAGTTATGTACAACTCGGTTGATGGGATGGGAAGTGGTTACGTTATGTACAACTCTGTTGACGGAATTAAATGTGGTTACGTTATGTACAACTCGGTTGATGGGATGGGATGTGGTTACATTACGTACAACTCTGTTGACGGGATGGAATGTGGTTACGTTATGTACAACACGGTAGACGGGATGGGATGTGGTTACATTACGTACAACTCGGTTGACGGAATTAAATGTGGTTACGTTATGTACAACTCAGCTGACGGAATGGGATGTGGTTACGTTATGTACAACTCGTTTGACGGGATGGGATGTGGTTACATTATGTATAACTCGGTTGACGGGATGGGATGTGGTTACATTATGTACAACTCGGTTGACGGGATGGGATGTGATTACATTATGTACAACTCGGTTGACGGGATGGGGGTGTGGTTACGTTATGTACAACTCGATTGATGGGATGGGATGTGGTTATGTTATGTACAACTCGGTTGACGGGATGGGATGTGGTTACATTATGTACAACTCGGTTGACGGGATGGGATATGGTTACATTACGTACAAATTTGTTGACGGGATGGAATATGGTTACGTTATGTACAACACGGTAGACGGGATGGGATGTGGTTACATTATGTACAACTCGGTTGACGGAATTAAATGTGGTTAAGTTATGTACAACACGGTTGACGGAATGGGATGTGGTTACATTATGTACAACTCGGTTGATGGGATGGGATGTGGTTACATTATGTATAACTCGGTTGACGAGATGGGATGTGGTTACATTATGTACAACTCGGTTGACGGGATGGGATGTGGTTACATTACGTACAACTCTGTTGACGGGATGGAATGTGGTTACGTTATGTACAACACGTTAGACGGGATGGCATTTTGTTACATTATGTACAACTCGGTTGACGGAATTAAATGTCGTTAAGTTATGTACAACACGGTTGACGGGATGGGATGTGGTTACATTATGTACAACTCGGTTGACGGGATGGGATGTGGTTACGTTATGTACAACTCGTTGATGGGATGGGTTGTGGTTACATTATATACAACTCGGTTGACGGGATGGGATGTGATTATGTTATGTACAACTCGGTTGATGGGATGATATGTTGTTACTTTATGTACAACTCGATTGACGGGATGGGATGTGGTTATGTTATGTACAACTCGCTTGAAGGGATGGGATGTGGTTACATTATGTACAACTCGGTTGACGGGATGGGATGTGGTTACATTACGTACAACTCTGTTGACGGGATGGAATGTGCTTACGTTATGTACAACACGGTAGACGGGATGGGATGTGGTTACATTATGTACAACTCGGTTGACGGAATTAAATGTGGTTAAGTTATGTACAACACGGTTGACGGGATGGGATGTGGTTACATTATGTACAACTCGGTTGACGGGATGGGATGTGGTTACGTTATGTACAACTCGGTTGACGGGATGGGTTGTGGTTACATTATATACAACTCGGTTGACGGGATGGGATGTGGTTACATTATGTACAACTCGGTTGATGGGATGATATGATGTTACTTTATGTGCAACTCGGTTGACGGCAAGGGGTGTGGTTACGTTATGTACAACTCGGTTGATGGGATGGGAAGTGGTTACGTTATGTACAACTCTGTTGACGGAATTAAATGTGGTTACGTTATGTACAACTCGGTTGATGGGATGGGATGTGGTTACATTACGTACAACTCTGTTGACGGGATGGAATGTGGTTACGTTATGTACAACACGGTAGACGGGATGGGATGTGGTTACATTACGTACAACTCGGTTGACGGAATTAAATGTGGTTACGTTATGTATAACTCAGCTGACGGAATGGGATGTGGTTACGTTATGTACAACTCGTTTGACGGGATGGGATGTGGTTACATTATGTATAACTCGGTTGACGGGATGGGATGTGGTTACATTATGTACAACTCGGTTGACGGGATGGGATGTGATTACATTATGTACAACTCGGTTGACGGGATGGGGGTGTGGTTACGTTATGTACAACTCGGTTGATGTCAAGGGGTGTGGTTACGTTATGTACAACTTGGTTGACGGGATGTGATGTGGCTACATTATGTACAACTCGGTTGACGAGATGGGATGTGGTTACATTATGTATTACTCAGGTGACGGGATAGGGATTGGTTACGTTATGTACAACTTGGTTTACGGGGTGGGATGTGGTTACGTTATGTACAACTCGGTTGACGGGATGGAAAGTGGTTACTTTATGTAGAACTCGGTTGATGGGATGGGATGTGGTTACATTATGTACAACTCGGTTGACGGGATGGGATGTGGCTACATTATGTACAACTCGGTTGACGGGATGGGATGTGGTTACATTATGTATTACTCGGGTGACGCGATAGGGAATGGTTACGTTATGTACAACTCAGTTGACGGGATAGGATGTTGTTACTTTATGTACAACTCGGATGACGGGATGGGGTGTGATTACGTTATGTACTACTCGAATGACGGGATGGGATGTGGTTATGTTATGTACAACTCGGTTGACGGGATGGGATGTGGTTACATTATGTACAATTCGGTTGACGGGATGGGATGTGGCTACATTACGTACAACTCTGTTGACGGGATGGAATATGGTTACGTTATGTACAACACGGTAGACGGGATGGGATGTGGTTACATTATGTACAACTCGGTTGACGGAATTAAAAGTGGCTAAGTTATGTACAACACGGTTGACGGGATGGGATGTGGTTACATTATGTACAACTCGGTTGACGGGATGGGATATGGTTACATTATGTATAACTCTGTTGACGGGATGGGATGTGGTTACATTATGTACAACTCGGTTGACGGGATGGGATGTGGTTACATTACGTACAACTCTGTTGACGGGATGGAATGTGGTTACGTTATGTACAACACGTTAGACAGGATGGCATGTTATTACATTATGTACAACTCGGTTGACGGAATTAAATGTGGTTAAGTTATGTACAACACGGTTGACGGGATGGGATGTGTTTACATTATGTACAACTCGGTTGACGGGATGGGATGTGGTTACGTTATGTACAACTCGGTTGATGGGATGGGTTGTGGTTACATTATATACAACTCGGTTGACGGGATGGGATGTGGTTACGTTATGTACAACTCGGTTGATGGGATGGGTTGTGGTTACATTATATACAACTCGGTTGACGGGATGGGATGTGATTACGTTATGTACAACTCGGTTGATGGGATGATATGTTGTTACTTTATGTACAACTCGATTGACGGGATGGGATATGGTTATGTTATGTACAACTCGCTTGACGGGATGGGATGTGGTTACATTATGTACAACTCGGTTGACGGGATGGGATGTGGTTACATTACGTACAACTCTGTTGACGGGATGGAATGTGCTTACGTTATGTACAACACGGTAGACGGGATGGGATGTGGTTACATTATGTACAACTCGGTTGACGGAATTAAATGTGGTTAAGTTATGTACAACACGGTTGACGGGATGGGATGTGGTTACATTATGTACAACTCGGTTGACGGGATGGGATGTGGTTACGTTATGTACAACTCGGTTGACGGGATGGGTTGTGGTTACATTATATACAACTCGGTTGACGGGATGGGATGTGGTTACATTATGTACAACTCGGTTGATGGGATGATATGATGTTACTTTATGTACAACTCGGTTGACGGCAAGGGGTGTGGTTACGTTATGTACAACTCGGTTGATGGGATGGGAAGTGGTTACGTTATGTACAACTCTGTTGACGGAATTAAATGTTGTTACGTTATGTACAACTCGGTTGATGGGATGGGATGTGGTTACATTACGTAAAACTCT
Organism: Paraescarpia echinospica; assembly: GCA_020002185.1. NCBI lineage: Eukaryota > Metazoa > Annelida > Polychaeta > Sabellida > Siboglinidae > Paraescarpia > Paraescarpia echinospica. Next base: position 11,745 of record JAHLWY010000233.1, read on the forward strand.
GTTGACGGGATGGAATGTGGTTACGTTATGTACAACACGGTAGACGGGATGGGATGTGGTTACATTACGTACAACTCGGTTGACGGAATTAAATGTGGTTACGTTATGTACAACTCAGCTGACGGAATGGGATGTGGTTACGTTATGTACAACTCATTTGACGGGATGGGATGTGGTTACATTATGTATAACTCGGTTGACGGGATGGGATGTGGTTACATTATGTACAACTCGGTTGACGGGATGGGATGTGACTACATGATGTACAACTCGGTTGACGGGATGGGGGTGTGGTTACGTTATGTACAACTCGGTTGATGTCAAGGGGTGTGGTTACGTTATGTACAACTTGGTTGACGGGATGTGATTTGGCTACATTATGTACAACTCGGTTGACGGGATGGGATGTGGTTACATTATGTATTACTCAGATGACGGGATAGGGAGTGGTTACGTTATGTACAACTTGGTTTACGGGGTGGGATGTGGTTACGTTATGTACAACACGGTAGACGGGATGGGATGTGGTTACATTATGTACAACTCGGTTGACGGAATTAAATGTGGTTATGTTATGTACAACACGGTTGACGGGATGGGATGTGGTTACATTATGTACAACTCGGTTGACGGGATGGGATGTGGTTACGTTATGTACAACTCGGTTGACGGGATGGGTTGTGGTTACATTATATACAACTCTGTTGACGGGATGGGATGTGGTTACATTATGTACAACTCGGTTGATGGGATGATATGATGTTACTTTATGTACAACTCGGTTGACGGCAAGGGGTGTGGTTACGTTATGTACAACTCGGTTGATGGGATGGGAAGTGGTTACGTTATGTACAACTCTGTTGACGGAATTAAATGTGGTTACGTTATGTACAACTCGGTTGATGGGATGGGATGTGGTTACATTACGTAAAACTCTGTTGACGGGATGGAATGTGGTTACGTTATGTACAACACGGTAGACGGGATGGGATGTGGTTACATTACGTACAACTCGGTTGACGGAATTAAATGTGGTTACGTTATGTACAACTCAGCTGACGGAATGGGATATGGTTACGTTATGTACAACTCGTTTGACGGGATGGGATGTGGTTACATTATGTACAACTCGGTTGACGGGATGGGATGTGACTACATGATGTACAACTCGGTTGACGGGATGGGGGTGTGGTTACGTTATGTACAACTCGGTTGATGTCAAGGGGTGTGGTTACGTTATGTACAACTTGGTTGACGGGATGTGATTTGGCTACATTATGTACAACTCGGTTGACGGGATGGGATGTGGTTACATTATGTATTACTCAGGTGACGGGATAGGGAGTGGTTACGTTATGTACAACTTGGTTTACGGGGTGGGATGTGGTTACGTTATGTACAACTCGGTTGACGAGATGGAAAGTGGTTACTTTATGTAGAACTCGGTTGATGGGATGGGATGTGGTTACATTATGTACAACTCGGTTGACGGGATGGGATGTGGCTACATTATGTACAACTCGGTTGACGGGATGGGATGTGGTTACATTATGTATTACTCGGGTGACGCGATAGGGAGTCGTTACGTTATGTACAACTCAGTTGACGGGATAGGATGTTGTTACTTTATGTACAACTCGGATGACAGGATGGGGTGTGATTACGTTATGTACAACTCGAATGACGGGATGGGATGTGGTTATGTTATGTACAACTCGGTTGACGGGATGGGATGTGGTTACATTATGTACAACTCGGTTGACGGGATGGGATGTGGCTACATTACGTACAACTCTGTTGACGGGATGGAATATGGTTACGTTATGTACAACACGGTAGACGGGATGGGATGTGGTTACATTATGTACAACTCGGTTGACGGAATTAAATGTGGCTAAGTTATGTACAACACGGTTGACGGGATGGGATGTGGTTACATTATGTACAACTCGGTTGACGGGATGGGATATGGTTACATTATGTATAACTCTGTTGACGGGATGGGATGTGGTTACATTATGTACAACTCGGTTGACGGGATGGGATGTGGTTACATTACGTACAACTCTGTTGACGGGATGGAATGTGGTTACGTTATGTACAACACGTTAGACAGGATGGCATGTTGTTACATTATGTACAACTCGGTTGACGGAATTAAATGTGGTTAAGTTATGTACAACACGGTTGACGGGATGGGATGTGTTTACATTATGTACAACTCGGTTGACGGGATGGGATGTGGTTACGTTATGTACAACTCGGTTGATGGGATGGGTTGTGGTTACATTAAATACAACTCGGTTGACGGGATGGGATGTGGTTACGTTATGTACAACTCGGTTGATGGGATGATATGTTGTTACTTTATTTACAACTCGATTGACGGGATGGGATGTGGTTATGTTATGTACAACTCGGTTGACGGGATGGGATGTGGTTACATTATGTACAACTCGGTTGACGGGATGGAATGTGGTTACATTACGTACAACTCTGTTGACGGGATGGAATGTGCTTACGTTATGTACAACACGGTAGACGGGATGGGATGTGGTTACATTATGTACAACTCGGTTGACGGAATTAAATGTGGTTAAGTTATGTACAACACGGTTGACGGGATGGGATGTGGTTACATTATGTACAACTCGGTTGACGGGATGGGATGTGGTTACGTTATGTACAACTCGGTTGACGGGATGGGTTGTGGTTACATTATATACAACTCGGTTGACGGGATGGGATGTGGTTACATTATGTACAACTCGGTTGATGGGATGATATGATGTTACTTGATGTACAACTCGGTTGATGGAATGGGGTATGGTTACGTTATGTACAACTCGGTTGACGGCAAGGGGTGTGGTTACGTTATGTACAACTCGGTTGATGGGATGGGAAGTGGTTACGTTATGTACAACTCTGTTGACGGAATTAAATGTTGTTACGTTATGTACAACTCGGTTGACGGGATGGGATGTGGTTACATTACGAACAACTCTGTTGACGGGATGGAATGTGGTTACGTTATGTACAACACGGTAGACGGGATGGGATGTGGTTACATTACGTACAACTCGGTTGACGGAATTAAATGTGGTTACGTTATGTACAACTCAGCTGACGGAATGGGATGTGGTTACGTTATGTACAACACGGTTGACGGGATGGGATGTGGTTACATTACGTACAACTCGGTTGACGGGATGGGATGTGGTTACGTTATGTACAACTCGGTTGACGGGATGGGTTGTGGTTACATTATATACAACTCGGTTGACGGGATGGGATGTGGTTACGTTATGTACAACTCGGTTGATGGGATGATATGATGTTACTTTATGTACAACTCGGTTGATGGAATGGGGTATGGTTACGTTATGTACAACTCGGTTGACGGCAAGGGGTGTGGTTACGTTATGTACAACTCGGTTGATGGGATGGGAAGTGGTTACGTTATGTACAACTCTGTTGACGGAATTAAATGTGGTTACGTTATGTACAACTCGGTTGACGGGATGGGATGTGGTTACATTACGAACAACTCTGTTGACGGGATGGAATGTGGTTACGTTATGTACAACTCTGTTGACGAGATGGGTTGTGGTTACATTATATACAACTCGGTTGACGGGATGTGATGTGGTTACTTTATTAATAACTCGGTTGACGGGATGGGATATGGTTACATTATGTACAACTCGGTTGATGGGATGGGATGTGGTTACGTTATGTACAACTCGTTTGACGGGATGGGAAGTGTTTACTTTATGTACAACTCGGTTGATGGAATGGGGTATGGTTACATTATGTACAACTTAGTTGATGACAAGGGGTGTGGTTACGTTATGTACAGCTCGGATGACGGGATGGGGTGTGGTTATGTTATGTACAACTCGATTGACGGGATGGGATGTTGTTATGTTATGTACAACTCGGTTGACGGGATGGGATGTGGTTACATTATGTACAACTCGGTTGACGGGATGGGATGTGGTTACGTTATGTACAACTCGGTTGACGAGATGGGTTGTGGTTACATTATATACAACTCGGTTGACGGGATGTGATGTGGTTACTTTATTAACAACTCGGTTGACGGGATGGGATATGGTTACATTATGTACAACTCGGTTGATGGGATGGGATGTGGTTACGTTATGTACAACTCGGTTGACGGGATGTGATGTGGCTACATTATGTACAACTCGGTTGACGGGATGGGATGTGGTTACATTATGTATTACTCAGGTGACGGGATAGGGAGTGGTTACGTTATGTACAACTTGGTTTACGGGATGGGATGTGGTTACGTTATGTACAACTCGGATGACGGGATGGAAAGTGGTTACTTTATGTACAACTCGGTTGATGGGATGGGATGTGGTTACATTATGTACAACTCGGTTGACGGGATGGGATGTGGCTACATTATGTACAACTCGGTTGACGGGATGGGATGTGGTTACATTATGTATTACTCGGGTGACGCGATAGGGAGTGGTTACGTTATGTACAACTTGGTTTACGGGATGGGATGTGGTTACGTTATGTACAACTCGGTTGACGGGATGGAAAGTGGTTACTTTATGTACAACTTGGTTGATGGGATGGGATGTGGTTACATTATGTACAACTCAGTTGACGGGATGGGATGTGGTTACATTATGTACAACTCGGTTGACGGGATGGGATGTGGTTACATTACGTACAACTCTGTTGACGGGATGGAATGTGGTTACGTTATGTACAACACGTTAGACAGGATGGCATGTTGTTACATTATGTACAACTCGGTTGACGGAATTAAATGTGGTTAAGTTATGTACAACACGGTTGACGGGATGGGATGTGGTTACATTACGTACAACTCGGTTGACGGGATGGGATGTGGTTACGTTATGTACAACTCGGTTGACGGGATGGGTTGTGGTTACATTATATACAACTCGGTTGACGGGATGGGATGTGGTTACGTTATGTACAACTCGGTTGATGGGATGATATGATGTTACTTGATGTACAACTCGGTTGATGGAATGGGGTATGGTTACGTTATGTACAACTCGGTTGACGGCAAGGGGTGTGGTTACGTTATGTACAACTCGGTTGATGGGATGGGAAGTGGTTACGTTATGTACAACTCTGTTGACGGAATTAAATGTGGTTACGTTATGTACAACTCGGTTGACGGGATGGGATGTGGTTACATTACGAACAACTCTGTTGACGGGATGGAATGTGGTTACGTTATGTACAACACGGTAGACGGGATGGGATGTGGTTACATTACGTACAACTCGGTTGACGGAATTAAATGTGGTTACGTTATGTACAACTCAGCTGACGGAATGGGATGTGGTTACGTTATGTACAACTCGGATGACGGGATGGGGTGTGGTTACGTTATGTACAACTCGATTGAAGGGATGGGATGTGGTTATGTTACGTACAACTCGGTTGATGGGATGGGATGTGGTTACATTATGTACAACTCGGTTGACGGGATGGGATGTGGTTACATTACGTACAACTTTGTTGACGCGATGGAATATGGTTACGTTATGTACAACACGGTAGACGGGATGGGATGTGGTTACGTTATGTACCACTCGGTTGATGGGATGATATGTTGTTACTTTATGTACAACTCGGTTGATGGAATGGGGTATGGTTATGTTATGTACAACTCGGTTTATGGCAAGGGGTGTGGTTACGTTATGTACAACTCGGTTGACGGGATGGGATGTGGCTACATTACGTACAACTCTGTTGACGGGATGGAATATGGTTACGTTATGTACAACACGGTAGACGGGATGGGATGTGGTTACATTATGTACAACTCGGTTGACGGAATTAAATGTGGTTACGTTATGTACAACTCGTTTGACGGGATGGGATGTGGTTACATTATGTATAACTCGGTTGACGGGATGGGATGTAGTTACCCTATGTACAACTCGGTTGACGGGATGGGATGTGACTACATGATGTACAACTCGGTTGACGGGATGGGGGTGTGGTTACGTTATGTACAACTCGGTTGATGTCAAGGGGTGTGGTTACGTTATGTACAACTTGGTTGACGGGATGTGATTTGGCTACATTATGTACAACTCGGTTGACGGGATAGGGAGTGGTTACGTTATGTACAACTTGGTTTACGGGGTGGGATGTGGTTACGTTATGTACAACTCGGTTGACGGGATGGAAAGTGGTTACTTTATGTAGAACTCGGTTCATGGGATGGGATGTGGTTACATTATGTACAACTCGGTTGACGGGATGGGATGTGGCTACATTATGTACAACTCGGTTGACGGGATGGGATGTGGTTACATTATGTATTACTCGGGTGACGCGATAGGGAGTGGTTACGTTATGTACAACTCAGTTGACGGGATAGGATGTTGTTACTTTATGTACAACTCGAATGACGGGATGGGGTGTGATTACGTTATGTACAACTCGAATGATGGGATGGGATGTGGTTATGTTATGTACAACTCGGATGACGGGATGGGATGTGGTTACATTATGTACAACTCGGTTGAAGGGATGGGATGTGGCTACATTATGTACAACTCTGTTGACGGGATGGAATATGGTTACGTTATGTACAACACGGTAGACGGGATGGGATGTGGTTACATTATGTACAACTCGGTTGACGGAATTAAATGTGGCTAAGTTATGTACAACACGGTTGACGGGATGGGATGTGGTTACATTATGTACAACTCGGTTGACGGGATGGGATATGGTTACATTATGTATAACTCTGTTGACGGGATGGGATGTGGTTACATTATGTACAAATCGGTTGACGGGATGGGATGTGGTTACATTACGTACAACTCTGTTGACGGGATGGAATGTGGTTACGTTATGTACAACACGTTAGACAGGATGGCATGTTGTTACATTATGTACAACTCGGTTGACGGAATTAAATGTGGTTAAGTTATGTACAACACGGTTGACGGGATGGGATGTGGTTACATTACGTACAACTCGGTTGACGGGATGGGATGTGGTTACGTTATGTACAACTCGGTTGACGGGATGGGTTGTGTTTACATTATATACAACTCGGTTGACGGGATGGGATGTGGTTACGTTATGTACAACTCGGTTGATGGGATGATATGATGTTACTTTATGTACAACTCGGTTGATGGAATGGGGTATGGTTACGTTATGTACAACTCGGTTGACGGCAAGGGGTGTGGTTACGTTATGTACAACTCGGTTGATGGGATGGGAAGTGGTTACGTTATGTACAACTCTGTTGACGGAATTAAATGTGGTTACGTTATGTACAACTCGGTTGACGGGATGGGATGTGGTTACATTACGAACAACTCTGTTGACGGGATGGAATGTGGTTACGTTATGTACAACTCTGTTGACGAGATGGGTTGTGGTTACATTATATACAACTCGGTTGACGGGATGTGATGTGGTTACTTTATTAATAACTCGGTTGACGGGATGGGATATGGTTACATTATGTACAACTCGGTTGATGGGATGGGATGTGGTTACGTTATGTACAACTCGTTTGACGGGATGGGAAGTGTTTACTTTATGTACAACTCGGTTGATGGAATGGGGTATGGTTACATTATGTACAACTTAGTTGATGACAAGGGGTGTGGTTACGTTATGTACAGCTCGGATGACGGGATGGGGTGTGGTTATGTTATGTACAACTCGATTGACGGGATGGGATGTTGTTATGTTATGTACAACTCGGTTGACGGGATGGGATGTGGTTACATTATGTACAACTCGGTTGACGGGATGGGATGTGGTTACATTACGTACAACTCTGTTGACGGGATGGAATGTGGTTACGTTATACACAACACGGTAGACGGGATGGGATGTGGTTACATTATGTACAACTCAGTTGAAGAAATTAAATGTGGTTAAGTTATGTACAACACGGTTGACGGGATGGGATGTGGTTATATTATGTACAACTCGGTTGACGGGATGGGATGTGGTTACGTTATGTACAACTCGGTTGACGAGATGGGTTGTGGTTACATTATATACAACTCGGTTGACGGGATGTGATGTGGTTACTTTATTAACAACTCGGTTGACGGAATGGGATATGGTTACATTATGTACAACTCGGTTGATGGGATGGGATGTGGTTACGTTATGTACAACTCGGTTGACGGGATGTGATGTGGCTACATTATGTACAACTCGGTTGACGGGATGGGATGTGGTTACATTATGTATTACTCAGGTGACGGGATAGGGAGTGGTTACGTTATGTACAACTTGGTTTACGGGATGGGATGTGGTTACGTTATGTACAACTCGGATGACGGGATGGAAAGTGGTTACTTTATGTACAACTCGGTTGATGGGATGGGATGTGGTTACATTATGTACAACTCGGTTGACGGGATGGGATGTGGCTACATTATGTACAACTCGGTTGACGGGATGGGATGTGGTTACATTATGTATTACTCGGGTGACGCGATAGGGAGTGGTTACGTTATGTACAACTTGGTTTACGGGATGGGATGTGGTTACGTTATGTACAACTCGGTTGACGGGATGGAAAGTGGTTACTTTATGTACAACTTGGTTGATGGGATGGGATGTGGTTACGTTATGTACAATTCAGTTGACGGGATGGGATGTGGTTACATTATGTACAACTCGGTTGACGGGATGGGATGTGGTTACATTACGTACAACTCTGTTGACGGGATGGAATGTGGTTACGTTATGTACAACACGTTAGACAGGATGGCATGTTGTTACATTATGTACAACTCGGTTGACGGAATTAAATGTGGTTAAGTTATGTACAACACGATTGACGGGATGGGATGTGTTTACATTATGTACAACTCGGTTGACGGGATGGGATGTGGTTACGTGATGTACAACTCGGTTGATGGGATGGGTTGTGGTTACATTATATACAACTCGGTTGACGGGATGGGATGTGATTACGTTATGTACAACTCGGTTGATGGGATGATATGTTGTTACTTTATGTACAACTCGATTGACGGGATGGGATATGGTTATGTTATGTACAACTCGCTTGACGGGATGGGATGTGGTTACATTATGTACAACTCGGTTGACGGGATGGGATGTGGTTACATTACGTACAACTCTGTTGACGGGATGGAATGTGCTTACGTTATGTACAACACGGTGGACGGGATGGGATGTGGCTACATTATGTACAACTCGGTTGACGGAATTAAATGTGGTTAAGTTATGTACAACACGGTTGACGGGATGGGATGTGGTTACATTATGTACAACTCGGTTGACGGGATGGGATGTGGTTACGTTATGTACAACTCGGTTGACGGGATGGGTTGTGGTTACATTATATACAACTCTGTTGACGGGATGGGATGTGGTTACATTATGTACAACTCGGTTGATGGGATGATATGATGTTACTTTATGTACAACTCGGTTGACGGCAAGGGGTGTGGTTACGTTATGTACAACTCGGTTGATGGGATGGGAAGTGGTTACGTTATGTACAACTCTGTTGACGGAATTAAATGTGGTTACGTTATGTACAACTCGGTTGATGGGATGGGATGTGGTTACATTACGTAAAACTCTGTTGACGGGATGGAATGTGGTTACGTTATGTACAACACGGTAGACGGGATGGGATGTGGTTACATTACGTACAACTCGGTTGACGGAATTAAATGTGGTTACGTTATGTACAAATCAGCTGACGGAATGGGATGTGGTTACGTTATGTACAACTCGTTTGACGGGATGGGATGTGGTTACATTATGTACAACTCGGTTGACGGGGTGGGATGTGACTACATGATGTACAACTCGGTTGACGGGATGGGGGTGTGGTTACGTTATGTACAACTCGGTTGATGTCAAGGGGTGTGGTTACGTTATGTACAACTTGGTTGACGGGATGTGATTTGGCTACATTATGTACAACTCGGTTGACGGGATGGGATGTGGTTACATTATGTATTACTCAGGTGACGGGATAGGGAGTGGTTACGTTATGTACAACTTGGTTTACGGGGTGGGATGTGGTTACGTTATGTACAACTCGGTTGACGGGATGGAAAGTGGTTACTTTATGTAGAACTCGGTTGATGGGATGGGATGTGGTTACATTATGTACAACTCGGTTGACGGGATGGGATGTGGCTACATTATGTACAACTCGGTTGACGGGATGGGATGTGGTTACATTATGTATTACTCGGGTGACGCGATAGGGAGTGGTTACGTTATGTACAACTCAGTTGACGGGATAGGATGTTGTTACTTTATGTACAACTCGGATGACGGGATGGGGTGTGATTACGTTATGTACAACTCGAATGACGGGATGGGATGTGGTTATGTTATGTACAACTCGGTTGACGGGATGGGATGTGGTTACATTATGTACAACTCGGTTGAAGGGATGGGATGTGGCTACATTACGTACAACTCTGTTGACGGGATGGAATATGGTTACGTTATGTACAACACGGTAGACGGGATGGGATGTCGTTACATTATGTACAACTCGGTTGACGGGATGGGATGTGACTACATGATGTACAACTCGGTTGACGGGATGGGGGTGTGGTTACGTTATGTACAACTCGGTTGATGTCAAGGGGTGTGGTTACGTTATGTACAACTTGGTTGACGGGATGTGATTTGGCTACATTATGTACAACTCGGTTGACGGGATGGGATGTGGTTACATTATGTATTACTCAGATGACGGGATAGGGAGTGGTTACGTTATGTACAACTTGGTTTACGGGGTGGGATGTGGTTACGTTATGTACAACACGGTAGACGGGATGGGATGTGGTTACATTATGTACAACTCGGTTGACGGAATTAAATGTGGTTACGTTATGTACAACACGGTTGACGGGATGGGATGTGGTTACATTATGTACAACTCGGTTGACGGGATGGGATGTGGTTACGTTATGTACAACTCGGTTGACGGGATGGGTTGTGGTTACATTATATACAACTCTGTTGACGGGATGGGATGTGGTTACATTATGTACAACTCGGTTGATGGGATGATATGATGTTACTTTATGTACAACTCGGTTGACGGCAAGGGGTGTGGTTACGTTATGTACAACTCGGTTGATGGGATGGGAAGTGGTTACGTTATGTACAACTCTGTTGACGGAATTAAATGTGGTTACGTTATGTACAACTCGGTTGATGGGATGGGATGTGGTTACATTACGTAAAACTCTGTTGACGGGATGGAATGTGGTTACGTTATGTACAACACGGTAGACGGGATGGGATGTGGTTACATTACGTACAACTCGGTTGACGGAATTAAATGTGGTTACGTTATGTACAACTCAGCTGACGGAATGGGATGTGGTTACGTTATGTACAACTCGTTTGACGGGATGGGATGTGGTTACATTATGTACAACTCGGTTGACGGGATGGGATGTGACTACATGATGTACAACTCGGTTGACGGGATGGGTGTGTGGTTACGTTATGTACAACTCGGTTGATGTCAAGGGGTGTGGTTACGTTATGTACAACTTGGTTGACGGGATGTGATTTGGCTACATTATGTACAACTCGGTTGACGGGATGGGATGTGGTTACATTATGTATTACTCAGGTGACGGGATAGGGAGTGGTTACGTTATGTACAACTTGGTTTACGGGGTGGGATGTGGTTACGTTATGTACAAACTGGTTGATGGGATGGGATGTGGTTACGTTATGTACATCTCGGTTGACGGGATGGGAAGTGTTTACTTTATGTACAACTCGGTTGATGGAATGGGGTATGGTTACATTATGTACAACTTAGTTGATGACAAGGGGTGTGGTTACGTTATGTACAGCTCGGATGACGGGATGGGGTGTGGTTATGTTATGTACAACTCGATTGACGGGATGGGATGTTGTTATGTTATGTACAACTCGGTTGACGGGATGGGATGTGGTTACATTATGTACAACTCGGTTGACGGGATGGAATGTGGTTACGTTATACACAACACGGTAGACGGAATGGGATGTGGTTACATTATGTACAACTCAGTTGACGAAATTAAATGTGGTTAAGTTATGTACAACACGGTTGACGGGATGGGATGTGGTTACATTATGTACAACTCGGTTGACGGGAAGGGATGTGGTTACGTTAAGTACAACTCTGTTGACGAGATGGGTTGTGGTTACATTATATACAACTCGGTTGACGGGATGTGATGTGGTTACTTTATTAACAACTCGGTTGACGGGATGGGATATGGTTACATTATGTACAAATTGGTTGATGGGATGGGATGTGGTTACGTTATGTACATCTCGGTTGACGGGATGGGAAGTGTTTACTTTATGTACAACTCGGTTGATGGAATGGGGTATGGTTACATTATGTACAACTTGGTTGATGACAAGGGATGTGGTTAAGTTATGTACAACACGGTTGACGGGATGAGGTGTGGTTACGTTATGTACAACTCGATTGACGGGATGGGATGTGGTTACGTTATGTACAACTCGGTTGATGGGATGATATGTTGTTACTTTATGTACAACTCGGTTGATGGAATGGGGTATGGTTATGTTATGTACAACTCTGTTGACGGCAAGGGGTGTGGTTACGTTATTTACAACTCGGTTGACGGGATGGGAAGTGGTTACGTTATGTACAACACGGTAGACGGGATGGGATGTGGTTACATTATGTACAACTCGGTTGACGGAATTAAATGTGGCTAAGTTATGTACAACACGGTTGACGGGATGGGATGTGGTTACATTATGTACAACTCGGTTGACGGGATGGGATATGGTTACATTATGTATAACTCTGTTGACGGGATGGGATGTGGTTACATTATGTACAACTCGGTTGACGGGATGGGATGTGGTTACATTACGTACAACTCTGTTGACGGGATGGAATGTGGTTACATTATGTACAACATGTTAGACAGGATGGCATGTTGTTACATTATGTACAACTCGGTTGACGGAATTAAATGTGGTTAAGTTATGTACAACACGGTTGACGGGATGGGATGTGTTTACATTATGTACAACTCGGTTGACGGGATGGGATGTGGTTACGTTATGTACAACTCGGTTGATGGGATGCGTTGTGGTTACATTATATACAACTCGGTTGACGGAATGGGATGTGGTTACGTTATGTACAACTCGGTTGATGGGATGGGTTGTGGTTACATTATATACAACTCGGTTGACGGGATGGGATGTGATTACGTTATGTACAACTCGGTTGACGGGATGGGATGTGGCTACATTATATACAACTCGGTTGACGGGATGGGATGTGGTTACATTATGTACAACTCGGTTGACGGGATGGGATGTGGCTACATTATGTACAACTCGGTTGACGGGATGGGATGTGGTTACATTATGTATTACTCGGGTGACGCGATAGGGAGTGGTTACGTTATGTACAACTCAGTTGACGGGATAGGATGTTGTTACTTTATGTACAACTCGGATGACAGGATGGGGTGTGATTACGTTATGTACAACTCGAATGACGGGATGGGATGTGGTTACGTTATGTACAACTTGGTTGACGGGATGTGATGTGGCTACATTATGTACAACTCGGTTGACGGGATGGGATGTGGTTACATTATGTATTACTCAGGTGACGGGATAGGGATTGGTTACGTTATGTACAACTTGGTTTACGGGGTGGGATGTGGTTACGTTATGTACAACTCGGTTGACGGGATGGAAAGTGGTTACTTTATGTAGAACTCGGTTGATGGGATGGGATGTGGTTACATTATGTACAACTCGGTTGACGGGATGGGATGTGGCTACATTATGTACAACTCGGTTGACGGGATGGGATGTGGTTACATTATGTATTACTCGGGTGACGCGATAGGGAATGGTTACGTTATGTACAACTCAGTTGACGGGATAGGATGTTGTTACTTTATGTACAACTCGGATGACGGGATGGGGTGTGATTACGTTATGTACAACTCGAATGACGGGATGGGATGTGGTTATGTTATGTACAACTCGGTTGACGGGATGGGATGTGGTTACATTATGTACAACTCGGTTGACGGGATGGGATGTGGCTACATTACGTACAACTCTGTTGACGGGATGGAATATGGTTACGTTATGTACAACACGGTAGACGGGATGGGATGTGGTTACATTATGTACAACTCGGTTGACGGAATTAAATGTGGCTAAGTTATGTACAACACGGTTGACGGGATGGGATGTGGTTACATTATGTACAACTCGGTTGACGGGATGGGATATGGTTACATTATGTATAACTCTGTTGACGGGATGGGATGTGGTTACATTATGTACAACTCGGTTGACGGGATGGGATGTGGTTACATTACGTACAACTCTGTTGACGGGATGGAATGTGGTTACGTTATGTACAACACGTTAGACAGGATGGCATGTTGTTACATTATGTACAACTCGGTTGACGGAATTAAATGTGGTTAAGTTATGTACAACACGGTTGACGGGATGGGATATGTTTACATTATGTACAACTCGGTTGACGGGATGGGATGTGGTTACGTTATGTACAACTCGGTTGATGGGATGGGTTGTGGTTACATTATATACAACTCGGTTGAAGGGATGGGATGTGGTTACGTAATGTACAACTCGGTTGATGGGATGGGTTGTGGTTACATTATATACAACTCGGTTGACGGGATGGGATGTGATTACGTTATGTACAACTCGGTTGATGGGATGATATGTTGTTACTTTATGTACAACTCGATTGACGGGATGGGATATGGTTATGTTATGTACAACTCGCTTGACGGGATGGGATGTGGTTACATTATGTACAACTCGGTTGACGGGATGGGATGTGGTTACATTACGTACAACTCTGTTGACGGGATGGAATGTGCTTACGTTATGTACAACACGGTAGACGGGATGGGATGTGGTTACATTACGTACAACTCGGTTGACGGAATTAAATGTGGTTAAGTTATGTACAACACGGTTGACGGGATGGGATGTGGTTACATTATGTACAACTCGGTTGACGGGATGGGATGTGGTTACGTTATGTACAACTCGGTTGACGGGATGGGTTGTGGTTACATTATATACAACTCGGTTGACGGGATGGGATGTGGTTACATTATGTACAACTCGGTTGATGGGATGATATGATGTTACTTTATGTACAACTCGGTTGACGGCAAGGGGTGTGGTTACGTTATGTACAACTCGGTTGATGGGATGGGAAGTGGTTACGTTATGTACAACTCTGTTGACGGAATTAAATGTGGTTACGTTATGTACAACTCGGTTGATGGGATGGGATGTGGTTACATTACGTACAACTCTGTTGACGGGATGGAATGTGGTTACGTTATGTACAACACGGTAGACGGGATGGGATGTGGTTACGTTACGTACAACTCGGTTGACGGAATTAAATGTGGTTACGCTATGTACAACTCAGCTGACGGAAAGGGATGTGGTTACGTTATGTACAACTCGTTTGACGGGATGGGATGTGGTTACATTATGTATAACTCGGTTGACGGGATGGGATGTGGTTACATTATGTACAACTCGGTTGACGGGATGGGATGTGATTACATTATGTACAACTCGGTTGACGGGATGGGGGTGTGGTTACGTTATGTACAACTCGGTTGATGTCAAGGGGTGTGGTTACGTTATGTACAACTTGGTTGACGGGATGTGATGTGGCTACATTATGTACAACTCGGTTGACGGGATGGGATGTGGTTACATTATGTATTACTCAGGTGACGGGATAGGGAGTGGTTACGTTATGTACAACTTGGTTTACGGGGTGTGATGTGGTTACGTTATGTACAACTCGGTTGACGGGATGGAAAGTGGTTACTTTATGTAGAACTCGGTTGATGGGATGGGATGTGGTTACATTATGTACAACTCGGTTGACGGGATGGGATGTGGCTACATTATGTACAACTCGGTTGACGGGATGGGATGTGGTTACATTATGTATTACTCGGGTGACGCGATAGGGAGTCGTTACGTTATGTACAACTCAGTTGACGGGATAGGATGTTGTTACTTTATGTACAACTCGGATGACAGGATGGGGTGTGATTACGTTATGTACAACTCGAATGACGGGATGGGATGTGGTTATGTTATGTACAACTCGGTTGACGGGATGGGATGTGGTTACATTATGTACAACACGGTTGACGGGATAAGATGTGGCTACATTACGTACAACTCTGTTGACGGGATGGAATATGGTTACGTTATGTACAACACGGTAGACGGGAGGGATGTGGTTACATTATGTACAACTCGGTTGACGGAATTAAATGTGGCTAAGTTATGTACAACACGGTTGACGGGATGGGATGTGGTTACATTATGTACAACTCGGTTGACGGGATGGGATATGGTTACATTATGTATAACTCTGTTGACGGGATGGGATGTGGTTACATTATGTACAACTCGGTTGACGGGATGGGATGTGGTTACATTACGTACAACTCTGTTGACGGGATGGAATGTGGTAACGTTATGTACAACACGTTAGACAGGATGGCATGTTGTTACATTATGTACAACTCGGTTGACGGAATTAAATGTGGTTAAGTTATGTACAACTCGGTTGACGGGATGGGATGTGGTTACGTTATGTACAACTCGGTTGATGGGATGGGTTGTGGTTACATTATATACAACTCGGTTGACGGGATGGGATGTGGTTACGTTATGTACAACTCGGTTGATGGGATGATATGTTGTTACTTTATTTACAACTCGATTGACGGGATGGGATGTGGTTATGTTATGTACAACTCGGTTGACGGGATAGGAAGTGGTTACATTATGTACAACTCGGTTGACGGGATGGAATGTGGTTACGTTACATACAACTCTGTTGACGGGATGGAATGTGCTTACGTTATGTACAACACGGTAGACGGGATGGGATGTGGTTACATTATGTACAACTCGGTTGACGGAAGTAAATGTGGTTAAGTTATGTACAACACGGTTGACGGGATGGGATGTGGTTACATTATGTACAACTCGGTTGACGGGATGGGATGTGGTTACGTTATGTACAACTCGGTTGACGGGATGGGTTGTGGTTACATTATATACAACTCGGTTGACGGGATGGGATGTGGTTACGTTATGTACAACTCGGTTGATGGAATGATATGATGTTACTTTATGTACAACTCGGTTGATGGAATGGGGTATGGTTACGTTATGTACAACTCGGTTGACGGCAAGGGGTGTGGTTACGTTATGTACAGCTCGGTTGATGGGATGGGAAGTGGTTAAGTTATGTACAACACGGTTGACGGGATGGGATGTGTTTACATTATGTACAACTCGGTTGACGGGATGGGATGTGGTTACGTTATGTACAACTCAGTTGACGGGATTAAATGTGGTTAAGTTATGTACAACACGGTTGACGGGATGGGATGTGGTTACATTATGTACAACTCGGTTGACGGTATGGGATGTGGTTACGTTATGTACAACTCTGTTGACGAGATGGGTTGTGGTTACATTATATACAACTCGGTTGACGGGATGTGATGTGGTTACTTTATTAACAACTCGGTTGACGGGATGGGATATGGTTACATTATGTACAACTTAGTTGATGACAAGGGGTGTGGTTACGTTATGTACAGCTCGGATGACGGGATGGGGTGTGGTTATGTTATGTACAACTCGATTGACGGGATGGGATGTTGTTATGTTATGTACAACTCGGTTGACGGGATGGGATGTGGTTACATTATGTACAACTCGGTTGACGGGATGGGATGTGGTTACATTACGTACAACTCTGTTGACGGGATGGAATGTGGTTACGTTATGTACAACTCAGTTGACGGGATAGGATGTTGTTACTTTATGTACAACTCGGATGACGGGATGGGGTGTGATTACGTTATGTACAACTCGGTTGACGGGATGGGATGTGGCTACATTACGTACAACTCTGTTGACGGGATGGAATATGGTTACGTTATGTACAACACGGTAGACGGGATGGGATGTGGTTACATTATGTACAACTCGGTTGACGGAATTAAATGTGGCTAAGTTATGTACAACACGGTTGACGGGATGGGATGTTGTTACATTATGTACAACTCGGTTGACGGGATGGGATATGGTTACATTATGTATAACTCTGTTGACGGGATGGGATGTGGTTACATTATGTACAACTCGGTTGACGGGATGGGATGTGGTTACATTACGTACAACTCTGTTGACGGGATGGAATGTGGTTACGTTATGTACAACACGTTAGACAGGATGGCATGTTGTTACATTATGTACAACTCGGTTGACGGAATTAAATGTGGTTAAGTTATGTACAACACGGTTGACGGGATGGGATGTGTTTACATTATATACAACTCGGTTGACGGGATGGGATGTGGTTACGTTATGTACAACTCGGTTGATGGGATGGGTTGTGGTTACATTATACACAACTCGGTTGACGGGATGGGATGTGATTACGTTATGTACAACTCGGTTGATAGGATGATATGTTGTTACTTTATGTACAACTCGATTGACGGGATGGGATATGGTTATGTTACGTACATCTCGCTTGACGGGATGGGATGTGGTTACATTATGTACAACTTGGTTGACGGGATGGGA
Organism: Paraescarpia echinospica; assembly: GCA_020002185.1. Classification (NCBI taxonomy): domain Eukaryota; kingdom Metazoa; phylum Annelida; class Polychaeta; order Sabellida; family Siboglinidae; genus Paraescarpia; species Paraescarpia echinospica. The sequence goes on from JAHLWY010000233.1 coordinate 30,486, forward strand.
TGTGGTTACATTACGTACAACTCTGTTGACGGGATGGAATGTGCTTACGTTATGTACAACACGGTAGACGGGATGGGATGTGGTTACATTATGTACAACTCGGTTGACGGAATTAAATGTGGTTAAGTTATGTACAATACGGTTGACGGTATGGGATGTGGTTACATTATGTACAACTCCGTTGATGGGATGGGATGTGGTTACGTTATGTACAACTCGGTTGACGGGATGGGTTGTGGTTACATTATATACAACTCGGTTGACGGGATGGGATGTGGTTACATTATGTACAACTCGGTTGATGGGATGATATGATGTTACTTTATGTACAACTCGGTTGACGGCAAGGGGTGTGGTTACGTTATGTACAACTCGGTTGATGGGATGGGAAGTGGTTACGTTATGTACAACTCTGTTGACGGAATTAAATGTGGTTACGTTATGTACAACTCGGTTGATGGGATGGGATGTGGTTACATTACGTACAACTCTGTTGACGGGATGGAATGTGGTTACGTTATGTACAACACGGTAGACGGGATGGGATGTGGTTACATTACGTACAACTCGGTTGACGGAATTAAATGTGGTTACGTTATGTACAACTCAGCTGACGGAATGGGATGTGGTTACGTTATGTACAACTCGTTTGACGGGATGGGATGTGGTTACATTATGTATAACTCGGTTGACGGGATGGGATGTGGTTACATTATGTACAACTCGGTTGACGGGATGGGATGTGATTACATTATGTACAACTCGGTTGACGGGATGGGGGTGTGGTTACGTTATGTACAACTCGGTTGATGTCAAGGGGTGTGGTTACGTTATGTACAACTTGGTTGACGGGATGTGATGTGGCTACATTATGTACAACTCGGTTGACGGGATGGGATGTGGTTACATTATGCATTACTCAGGTGACGGGATAGGGAGTGGTTACGTTATGTACAACTTGGTTTACGGGGTGGGATGTGGTTACGTTATGTACAACTCGGTTGACGGGATGGAAAGTGGTTACTTTATGTAGAACTCGGTTGATGGGATGGGATGTGGTTACATTATGTACAACTCGGTTGACGGGATGGGATGTGGCTACATTATGTACAACTCGGTTGACGGGATGGGATGTGGTTACATTATGTATTACTCGGGTGACGCGATAGGGAGTGGTTACGTTATGTACAACTCAGTTGACGGGATAGGATGTTGTTACTTTATGTACAACTCGGATGACAGGATGGGGTGTGATTACGTTATGTACAACTCGAATGACGGGATGGGATGTGGTTATGTTATGTACAACTCGGTTGACGGGATGGGATGTGGTTACATTATGTACAACTCGGTTGACGGGATGGGATGTGGCTACATTACGTACAACTCTGTTGACGGGATGGAATATGGTTACGTTATGTACAACACGGTAGACGGGATGGGATGTGGTTACATTATGTACAACTCGGTTGACGGAATTAAATGTGGCTAAGTTATGTACAACACGGTTGACGGGATGGGATGTGGTTACATTATGTACAACTCGGTTGACGGGATGGGATATGGTTACATTATGTATAACTCTGTTGACGGGATGGGATGTGGTTACATTATGTACAACTCGGTTGACGGGATGGGATGTGGTTACATTACGTACAACTCTGTTGACGGGATGGAATGTGGTTACGTTATGTACAACACGTTAGACAGGATGGCATGTTGTTACATTATGTACAACTCGGTTGACGGAATTAAATGTGGTTAAGTTATGTACAACACGGTTGACGGGATGGGATGTGTTTACATTATGTACAACTCGGTTGACGGGATGGGATGTGGTTACGTTATGTACAACTCGGTTGACGGGATGGGTTGTGGTTACATTATATACAACTCGGTTGACGGGATGGGATGTGGTTACGTTATGTACAACTCGGTTGATGGGATGATATGATGTTACTTTATGTACAACTCCGTTGATGGAATGGGGTATGGTTACGTTATGTACAACTCGGTTGACGGCAAGGGGTGTGGTTACGTTATGTACAGCTCGGTTGATGGGATGGGAAGTGGTTAAGTTATGTACAACCCGGTTGACGGGATGGGATGTGTTTACATTATGTACAACTCGTTTGACGGGATGGGATGTGGTTACGTTATGTACAACTCAGTTGACGGAATTAAATGTGGTTAAGTTATGTACAACACGGTTGACGGGATGGGATGTGGTTACATTATGTACAACTCGGTTGACGGTATGGGATGTGGTTACGTTATGTACAACTCTGTTGAAGAGATGGGTTGTGGTTACATTATATACAACTCGGTTGACGGGATGTGATGTGGTTACTTTATTAACAACTCGGTTGACGGGATGGGATATGGTTACATTATGTACAACTCGGTTGATGGGATGGGATGTGGTTACGTTATGTACAACTCGGTTGACGGGATGGGAAGTGTTTATTTTATGTACAACTCGGTTGATGGAATGGGGTATGGTTACATTATGTACAACTTAGTTGATGACAAGGGGTGTGGTTACGTTATGTACAGCTCGGATGACGGGATGGGGTGTGGTTATGTTATGTACAACTCGATTGACGGGATGGGATGTTGTTATGTTATGTACAACTCGATTGACGGGATGGGATGTGGTTACATTATGTACAACTCGGTTGACGGGATGGGATGTGGTTACATTACGTACAACTCTGTTGACGGGATGGAATGTGATTACGTTATACACAACACGGTAGACGGGATGGGATGTGGTTACATTATGTACAACTCAGTTGACGAAATTAAATGTGGTTAAGTTATGTACAACACGGTTGACGGGATGGGATGTGGTTACATTATGTACAACTCGGTTGACGGGATGGGATGTGGTTACGTTATGTACAACTCGGTTGACGAGATGGGTTGTGGTTACATTATATACAACTCGGTTGACGGGATGTGATGTGGTAACTTTATTAACAACTCGGTTGACGGGATGGGATATGGTTACATTATGTACAACTCGGTTGATGGGATGGGATGTGGTTACGTTATGTACAACTCGGTTGACGGGATGTGATGTGGCTACATTATGTACAACTCGGTTGACGGGATGGGATGTGGTTACATTATGTATTACTCAGGTGACGGGATAGGGAGTGGTTACGTTATGTACAACTTGGTTTACGGGATGGGATGTGGTTACGTTATGTACAACTCGGTTGACGGGATGGAAAGTGGTTACTTTATGTACAACTCGGTTGATGGGATGGGATGTGGTTACATTATGTACAACTCGGTTGACGGGATGGGATGTGGTTACATTATGTATTACTCGGGTGACGCGATAGGGAGTGGTTACGTTATGTACAACTCAGTTGACGGGATGGGATGTTGGTACTTTATGTACAACTCGGTTGACGGAATGGGGTATGGTTACGTTATGTACAACTCGGTTGATGGGATGATATGTTGTTACTTTATGTACAACTCGATTGACGGGATGGGATGTGGTTATGTTATGTACAACTCGGATGACGGGATGGGATGTGGTTACATTATGTACAACTCGGTTGACGGGATGGGATGTGGTTACATTATGTATTACTCGGGTGACGCGATAGGGAGTGGTTACGTTATGTACAACTCAGTTGATGGAATGGGGTATGGTTACATTATGTACAACTTAGTTGATGACAAGGGGTGTGGTTACGTTATGTACAGCTCGGATGACGGGATGGGGTGTGGTTATGTTATGTACAACTCGATTGACGGGATGGGATGTTGTTATGTTATGTACAACTCGGTTGACGGGATGGGATGTGGTTACATTATGTACAACTCGGTTGACGGGATGGAATGTGGTTACGTTATACACAACACGGTAGACGGAATGGGATGTGGTTACATTATGTACAACTCAGTTGACGAAATTAAATGTGGTTAAGTTATGTACAACACGGTTGACGGGATGGGATGTGGTTACATTATGTACAACTCGGTTGACGGGATGGGATGTGGTTACGTTATGTACAACTCGGTTGACGAGATGGGTTGTGGTTACATTATATACAACTCGGTTGACGGGATGTGATGTGGTTACTTTATTAACAACTCGGTTGACGGGATGGGATATGGTTACATTATGTACAACTCGGTTGATGGGATGGGATGTGGTTACGTTATGTACAACTCGGTTGACGGCATGGGAAGTGTTTACTTTATGTACAACTGAGTTGATGGAATGGGGTATGGTTACATTATGTACAACTTGGTTGATGACAAGGGATGTGGTTAAGTTATGTACAACACGGTTGACGGGATGAGGTGTGGTTACGTTATGTACAACTCGATTGACGGGATGGGATGTGGTTACGTTATGTACAACTCGGTTGATGGGATGATATGTTGTTACTTTATGTACAACTCGGTTGATGGAATGGGGTATGGTTATGTTATGTACAACTCTGTTGACGGCAAGGGGTGTGGTTACGTTATTTACAACTCGGTTGACGGGATGGGAAGTGGTTACGTTATGTACAACACGGTAGACGGGATGGGATGTGGTTACATTATGTACAACTCGGTTGACGGAATTAAATGTGGCTAAGTTATGTACAACACGGTTGACGGGATGGGATGTGGTTACATTATGTATAACTCTGTTGACGGGATGGGATGTGGTTACATTATGTACAACTCGGTTGACGGGATGGGATGTGGTTACATTACGTACAACTCTGTTGACGGGATGGAATGTGGTTACATTATGTACAACATGTTAGACAGGATGGCATGTTGTTACATTATGTACAACTCGGTTGACGGAATTAAATGTGGTTAAGTTATGTACAACACGGTTGACGGGATGGGATGTGTTTACATTATGTACAACTCGGTTGACGGGATGGGATGTGGTTACGTTATGTACAACTCGGTTGATGGGATGCGTTGTGGTTACATTATATACAACTCGGTTGACGGGATGGGATGTGGTTACGTTATGTACAACTCGGTTGATGGGATGGGTTGTGGTTACATTATATACAACTCGGATGACGGGATGGGATGTGATTACGTTATGTACAACTCGGTTGACGGGATGGGATGTGGCTACATTATATACAACTCGGTTGACGGGATGGGATGTGGTTACATTATGTACAACTCGGTTGACGGGATGGGATGTGGCTACATTATGTACAACTCGGTTGACGGGATGGGATGTGGTTACATTATGTATTACTCGGGTGACGCGATAGGGAGTGGTTACGTTATGTACAACTCAGTTGACGGGATAGGATGTTGTTACTTTATGTACAACTCGGATGACAGGATGGGGTGTGATTACGTTATGTACAACTCGAATGACGGGATGGGATGTGGTTATGTTATGTACAACTCGGTTGACGGGATGGGATGTGGTTACATTATGTACAACTCGGTTGACGGGATGGGATGTGGCTACATTACGTACAACTCTGTTGACGGGATGGAATATGGTTACGTTATGTACAACACGGTAGACGGGATGGGATGTGGTTACATTATGTACAACTCGGTTGACGGAATTAAATGTGGCTAAGTTATGTACAACACGGTTGACGGGATGGGATGTGGTTACATTATGTACAACTCGGTTGACGGGATGGGATATGGTTACATTATGTATAACTCTGTTGACGGGATGGGATGTGGTTACATTATGTACAACTCGGTTGACGGGATGGGATGTGGTTATATTACGTACAACTCTGTTGACGGGATGGAATGTGGTTACGTTATGTACAACACGTTAGACAGGATGGCATGTTGTTACATTATGTACAACTCGGTTGACGGAATTAAATGTGGTTAAGTTATGTACAACACGGTTGACGGGATGGGATGTGTTTACATTATGTACAACTCGGTTGACGGGATGGGATGTGGTTACGTTATGTACAACTCGGTTGACGGGATGGGTTGTGGTTACATTATATACAACTCGGTTGACGGGATGGGATGTGGTTACGTTATGTACAACTCAGTTGACGGGATGGGATGTTGTTACTTTATGTACAACTCGGTTGACGGAATGGGGTATGGTTACGTTATGTACAACTCGGTTGATGGGATGATATGTTGTTACTTTATGTACAACTCGATTGACGGAATGGGATGTGGTTATGTTATGTACAACTCGGATGACGGGATGGGATGTGGTTACATTATGTACAACTCGGTTGTCGGGATGGGATGTGGTTACATTATGTACAACTCAGTTGACGGAATTAAATGTGGTTAAGTTATGTACAACACGGTTGACGGGATGGGATGTGGTTACATTATGTACAACTCGGTTGACGGGATGGGATGTGGTTACGTTATGTACAACTCTGTTGACGAGATGGGTTGTGGTTACATTATATACAACTCGGTTGACGGGATGTGATGTGGTTACTTTATTAACAACTCGGTTGACGGGATGGGATATGGTTACATTATGTACAACTCGGTTGATGGGATGGGATGTGGTTACGTTATGTACAACTCGGTTGACGGGATGGGAAGTGTTTACTTTATGTACAACTCGGTTGATGGAATGGGGTATGGTTACATTATGTACAACTTAGTTGATGACAAGGGGTGTGGTTACGTTATGTACAACTCGGTTGATGGGATGGGTTGTGGTTACATTATATACAACTCGGTTGACGGGATGGGATGTGGTTACGTTATGTACAACTCGGTTGATGGGATGGGTTGTGGTTACATTATATACAACTCGGTTGACGGGATGGGATGTGATTACGTTATGTACAACTCGGTTGATGGGATGATATGTTGTTACTTTATGTACAACTCGATTGACGGGATGGGATATGGTTATGTTATGTACAAATCGCTTGACGGGATGGGATGTGGTTACATTATGTACAACTCGGTTGACGGGATGGGATGTGGTTACATTACGTACAACTCTGTTGACGGGATGGAATGTGCTTACGTTATGTACAACACGGTAGACGGGATGGGATGTGGTTACATTACGTACAACTCTGTTGACGGAATTAAATGTGGTTAAGTTATGTACAACACGGTAGACGGGATGGGATGTGGTTACATTACGTACAACTCTGTTGACGGAATTAAATGTGGTTACGTTATGTACAACTCAGCTGACGGAATGGGATGTGGTTACGTTATGTACAACTCGGTTGACGGGATGGGATGTGGTTACATTATGTATAACTCGGTTGACAGGATGTGATGTGGTTACATTATGTACAACTCGGTTGATGGGATGGGATGTGGTTACATTATGTACAACTCGGTTGATGGGATGGGATGTGGCTACATTATGTACAACTCGGTTGACGGGATGGGATGTGGTTACATTATGTATTACTCGGGTGACGCGATAGGGAGTGGTTACGTTATGTACAACTCAGTTGACGGGATGGGATGTTGTTACTTTATGTACAACTCGGTTGACGGAATGGGTATGGTTACGTTATGTACAACTCGGTTGATGGGATGATATGTTGTTACTTTATGTACAACTCGATTGACGGGATGGGATGTGGTTATGTTATGTACAACTCGGATGACGGGATGGGATGTGGTTACATTATGTACAACTCGGTTGTCGGGATGGGATGTGGTTACATTATGTACAACTCAGTTGACGGAATTAAATGTGGTTAAGTTATGTACAACACGGTTGACGGGATGGGATGTGGTTACATTATGTACAACTCGGTTGACGGGATGGGATGTGGTTACGTTATGTACAACTCTGTTGACGAGATGGGTTGTGGTTACATTATATACAACTCGGTTGACGGGATGTGATGTGGTTACATTATTAACAACTCGGTTGACGGGATGGGATATGGTTACATTATGTACAACTCGGTTGATGGGATGGGATGTGGTTACGTTATGTACAACTCGGTTGACGGGATGGGAAGTGTTTACTTTATGTACAACTCGGTTGATGGAATGGGGTATGGTTACATTATGTAAAACATAGTTGATGACAAGGGGTGTGGTTACGTTATGTACAGCTCGGATGACGGGATGGGGTGTGGTTATGTTATGTACAACTCGATTGACGGGATGGGATGTTGTTATGTTATGTACAACTCGGTTGACGGGATGGGATGTGGTTACATTATGTACAAATCGGTTGACGGGATGGGATGTGGTTACATTACGTACAACTCTGTTGACGGGATGGAATGTGGTTACGTTATACACAACACGGTAGACGGGATGGGATGTGGTTACATTATGTACAACTCAGTTGACGAAATTAAATGTGGTTAAGTTATGTACAACACGGTTGACTGGATGGGATGTGGTTACATTATGTACAACTCGGTTGACGGGATGGGATGTGGTTACGTTATGTATAACTCGGTTGACGAGATGGGTTGTGGTTACATTATATACAACTCGGTTGACGGGATGTGATGTGGTTACTTTATTAACAACTCTGTTGACGGGATGGGATATGGTTACATTATGTACAACTCGGTTGATGGGATGGGATGTGGTTACGTTATGTACTACTCGGTTGACGGCATGGGAAGTGTTTACTTTATGTACAACTGAGTTGATGGAATGGGGTATGGTTACATTATGTACAACTTGGTTGATGACAAGGGGTTTGGTTACATTATGTACAACTCGGTTGACGGGATGGGGTGTGGTTACATTATGTACAACTCGATTGACGGGATGGGATGTGGTTACGTTATGTACAACTCGGTTGATGGGATGATATGTTGTTACTTTATGTACAACTCGGTTGATGGAATGGGGTATGGTTATGTTATGTACAACTCGGTTGACGGCAAGGGGTGTGGTTACGTTATTTACAACTCGGTTGACGGGATGGGAAGTGGTTACGTTATGTACAACTCTGTTGACGGAATTAAATGTGGTTACGTTATGTACAACTCGGTTGACGGGATGGGATGTGGTTACATTACGTACAACTCTGTTGACGGGATGGAATGTGGTTACGTTATGTACAACACGGTAGACGGGATGGGATGTGGTTACATTACGTACAACTCGGTTGACAGAATTAAATGTGGTTACGTTATGTACAACTCGGTTGACGGAATTAAATATGGTTATGTTATGTACAACTCGGTTGACGCAATGGGATGTGGTTACATTACGTACAACTCTGTTGATGGAATTAAATGTGGTTACGTTATGTACAACTCGGTTGACGGGATGGGATGTGGTTACATTACGTACAACTCTGTTGACGGAATTAAATGTGGTTAAGTTATGTACAACACGGTAGATGGGATGGGATGTGGTTACATTACGTACAACTCTGTTGACGGAATTAAATGTGGTTACGTTATGTACAACTCAGCTGACTAAATGGGATGTGGTTACGTTATGTACAATTCGGTTGACGGGATGGGATGTGGTTACATTATGTATAACTCGGTTGACAGGATGTGATGTGGTTACATTATGTACAACTCGGTTGATGGGATGGGATGTGGTTACATTATGTACAACTCGGTTGACGGGATGGGATGTGGCTACATTATGTACAACTCGGTTGACGGGATGGGATGTGGTTACATTATGTATTACTCGGGTGACGCGATAGGGAGTGGTTACGTTATGTACAACTCAGTTGACGGGATGGGATGTTGTTACTTTATGTACAACTCGGTTGACGGAATGGGGTATGGTTACGTTATTTACAACTCGGTTGATGGGATGATATGTTGTTACTTTATGTACAACTCGATTGACGGGATGGGATGTGGTTATGTTATGTACAACTCGGATGACGGGATGGGATGTGGTTACATTATGTACAACTCGGTTGACGGAATTAAATGTGGCTAAGTTATGTACAACACGGTTGACGGGATGGGATGTGGTTACATTGTGTACAACTCGGTTGACGGGGTGGGATGTGGTTACATTATGTATAACTCGGTTGACGGGATGGGATGTGGTTACATTATGTACAACTCGGTTGACGTGATGGGATGTGGTTACATTACGTACAACTCTGATGGCGGGATGGAATGTGGTTACGTTATGTACAACTCGGTTGATGAGATGGGTTGTGGTTACATTATATACAACTCGGTTGACGGGATGTGATGTGGTTACTTTATTAACAACTCGGTTGACGGGATGGGATATGGTTACATTATGTACAACTCGGTTGATGGGATGGGAAGTGGTTACGTTATGTACAACTGGGTTGACAGCATGGGAAGTGTTTACTTTATGTACAACTCGGTTGATGGAATGGGGTATGGTTACATTATGTACAACTTGGTTGATGACAAGGGGTGTGGTTACGTTATGTACAACTCGGATGACGGGATGGGATGTGGTTACATTACGTACAAATTTGTTGACGGGATGGAATATGGTTACGTTATGTACAACACGGTAGACGGGATGGGATGTGGTTACATTATGTACAACTCGGTTGACGGAATTAAATGTGGTTAAGTTATGTAAAACACGGTTGACGGAATGGGATGTGGTTACATTATGTACAACTCGGTTGATGGGATGGGATGTGGTTACATTATGTATAACTCGGTTGACGAGATGGGGTGTGGTTACATTATGTACAACTCGGTTGACGGGATGGGATGTGGTTACATTACGTACAACTCTGTTGACGGGATGGAATGTGGTTACGTTATGTACAACACGTTAGACGGGATGGCATTTTGTTACATTATGTACAACTCGGTTGACGGAATTAAATGTCGTTAAGTTATGTACAACACGGTTGACGGGATGGGATGTGGTTACATTATGTACAACTCGGTTGACGGGATGGGATGTGGTTACGTTATGTACAACTCGGTTGATGGGATGGGTTGTGGTTACATTATATACAACTCGGTTGACGGGATGGGATGTGATTACGTTATGTACAACTCGGTTGATGGGATGATATGTTGTTACTTTATGTACAACTCGATTGACGGGATGGGATGTGGTTATGTTATGTACAACTCGCTTGACGGGATGGGATGTGGTTACATTATGTACAACTCGGTTGACGGGATGGGATGTGGTTACATTACGTACAACTCTGTTGACGGGATGGAATGTGCTTACGTTATGTACAACACGGTAGACGGGATGGGATGTGGTTACATTATGTACAACTCGGTTGACGGAATTAAATGTGGTTAAGTTATGTACAACACGGTTGACGGGATGGGATGTGGTTACATTATGTACAACGCGGTTGACTGGATGGGATGTGGTTACGTTATGTACAACTCGGTTGACGGGATGGGTTGTGGTTACATTATATACAACTCGGTTGACGGGATGGGATGTGGTTACATTATGTACAACTCGGTTGATGGGATGATATGATGTTACTTTATGTACAACTCGGTTGACGGCAAGGGGTGTGGTTACGTTATGTACAACTCGGTTGATGGGATGGGAAGTGGTTACGTTATGTACAACTCTGTTGACGGAATTAAATGTGGTTACGTTATGTACAACTCGGTTGATGGGATGGGATGTGGTTACATTACGTACAACTCTGTTGACGGGATGGAATGTGGTTACGTTATGTACAACTCGGTTGATGAGATGGGTTGTGGTTACATTATATACAACTCGGTTGACGGGATGTGATGTGGTTACTTTATTAACAACTCGGTTGACGGGATGGGATATGGTTACATTATGTACAACTCGGTTGATGGGATGGGAAGTGGTTACGTTATGTACAACTGGGTTGACAGCATGGGAAGTGTTTACTTTATGTACAACTCGGTTGATGGAATGGGGTATGGTTACATTACGTACAAATTTGTTGACGGGATGGAATATGGTTACGTTATGTACAACACGGTAGACGGGATGGGATGTGGTTACATTATGTACAACTCGGTTGACGGAATTAAATGTGGTTAAGTTATGTACAACACGGTTGACGGAATGGGATGTGGTTACATTATGTACAACTCGGTTGATGGGATGGGATGTGGTTACATTATGTATAACTCGGTTGACGAGATGGGGTGTGGTTACATTATGTACAACTCGGTTGACGGGATGGGATGTGGTTACATTACGTACAACTCTGTTGACGGGATGGAATGTGGTTACGTTATGTACAACACGTTAGACGGGATGGCATTTTGTTACATTATGTACAACTCGGTTGACGGAATTAAATGTCGTTAAGTTATGTACAACACGGTTGACGGGATGGGATGTGGTTACATTATGTACAACTCGGTTGACGGGATGGGATGTGGTTACGTTATGTACAACTCGGTTGATGGGATGGGTTGTGGTTATATTATATACAACTCGGTTGACGGGATGGGATGTGATTACGTTATGTACAACTCGGTTGATGGGATGATATGTTGTTACTTTATGTACAACTCGATTGACGGGATGGGATGTGGTTATGTTATGTACAACTCGCTTGACGGGATGGGATGTGGTTACATTATGTACAACTCGGTTGACGGGATGGGATGTGGTTACATTACGTACAACTCTGTTGACGGGATGGAATGTGCTTACGTTATGTACAACACGGTAGACGGGATGGGATGTGGTTACATTATGTACAACTCGGTTGACGGAATTAAATGTGGTTAAGTTATGTACAACACGGTTGACGGGATGGGATGTGGTTACATTATGTACAACTCGGTTGACGGGATGGGATGTGGTTACGTTATGTACAACTCGGTTGACGGGATGGGTTGTGGTTACATTATATACAACTCGGTTGACGGGATGGGATGTGGTTACATTATGTACAACTCGGTTGATGGGATGATATGATGTTACTTTATGTACAACTCGGTTGACGGCAAGGGGTGTGGTTACGTTATGTACAACTCGGTTGATGGGATGGGAAGTGGTTACGTTATGTACAACTCTGTTGACGGAATTCAAATTTTCAGAAATAAGCGCGGGTAAACGGCAGGAGTAAATATGACTCCTTTTTACCAAATGCCTCGCTCGTCACAGAAATCAGCGCGGGTAAACGCCGGGAGTAAATCATGCCGATCCCCCGTAGACTAACGAGTTTTACTTAGTCAAATTTTCAGAAATAATCGCTGGTAAACGGCGGGAGTAAATATGACTCCTTTATACCAAATGCCTCGCTCGCCATAGAAATCAGCGCGGGTAAACGGCGGGAGTAAATCATGCCGATCCCCCGTAGACTAACGAGTTTTACTTAGTCAAATTTTCAGCATTTCTTACCAAATCACTCACGGAATCGGTGTCGCTGCGAATATCGGGATGCGGTTTGAAGTGTACGCTTACTCTCGGCGGCGCGAACAAGGAGCAGAAGACCGCGTCTCGATAGCTCGACGGGATGTGATGCTATAGAAAATTTCACATGCCGATCCCCCGTAGATTAACTGGTTTTACTTAGTCAAATTTCCGGCATTTCTTACCAAATCGTTCACGCAATCGGTGATACTGCGAATATCGGGATGCGGTTTGAAGCGTACGCTTGCCCTCGGCGGCGCGAACACTGTGCTGAAGACCGCGTCTCGATAGCTCGACGGGTCGTGATGCTATGGGAAAATTACAGAAATAAGCGCGGGTAAATGGCGGGAGTAAATCATGCCGATCCCCCGTAGACTAACGAGTTTTACTTAGTCAAATTTTCAGAAATAAGCGCGGGTAAACGGCGGGAGTAAATATGACTCCTTTATACCAAATGCCTCGCTCGCCATAGAAATCAGCGAGGGTAAACGGCGGGAGTAAATCATACCGATCCCCCGTAGACTAACGAGTTTTACTTAGTCAAATTTTCAGAAATAAGCGCGGGTAAACGGCAGGAGTAAATATGACTCCTTTTTACCAAATGCCTCGCTCGTCACAGAAATCAGCGCGGGTAAACGCCGGGAGTATATCATGCCGATCCCCCGTAGACTAACGAGTTTTACTTAGTCAAATTTTCAGAAATAAGCGCTGGTAAACGGCGGGAGTAAATATGACTCCTTTATACCAAATGCCTCGCTCGCCATAGAAATCAGCGCGGGTAAACGGTGGGAGTAAATCATGCCGATCCCCCGTAGACTAACGAGTTTTACTTAGTCAAATTTTCAGCATTTCTTACCAAATCACTCACGGAATCGGTGTCGCTGCGAATATCGGGATGCGGTTTGAAGAGTACGCTTACTCTCGGCGGCGCGAACAAGGAGCAGAAGACCGCGTCTCGACAGCTCGACGGGTCGTGATGCTATGGGAAAATTACAGAAATCAGCGCGGGTAAACGGCGGGAGTAAATCATGCCGATCCCCCGTAGACTAACGAGTTTTACTTAGTCAAATTTTCAGAAATAAGCGCGGGTAAACGGCGGGAGTAAATATGACTCCTTTATACCAAATGCCTCGCTCGCCATAGAAATCAGCGCGGGTAAACGGCGGGAGTAAATCATGCCAATCCCCCGTAGACTAACGAGTTTTAATTAGTCAAATTTTCAGAAATAAGCGCGGGTAAACGGCGGGAGTAAATATGACTCCTTTATACCAAATGCCTCGCTCGCCATAGAAATCAGCGAGGGTAAACGGCGGGAGTAAATCATACAGATCCCCCGTAGACTAACGAGTTCTACTTAGTCAAATTTTCAGCATTTCTTACCAAATCACTCACGGAATCGGTGTCGCTGTGAATATCGGGATGCGGTTTGAAGCGTACGCTTGCCCTCGGCGGCGCGAACACGCAGCAAAAGACCGCGTCTCGATAGCTCGACGGGATGTGATGCTATAGAAAATTTCACATACCGATCCCACGTAGATTAAATGGTTTTACTTAGTCAAATTTCCGGCATTTCTTACCAAATCACTCATGCAATAGGTGATACTGCGAATATCGGGATGCGGTTTGAAGCCTACGCTTGCCCTCGGAGCCGCGAACACGGAGCTGAAGACCGCGTCTCGATAGCTCGACGGGTCGTGATGCTATGGGAAAATTACAGAAATCAGCGCGGGTAAACGGCGGGAGTAAACCATGCCGATCCCCCGTAGACTAACGAGTTTTACTTAGTCAAATTTTCAGAAATAAGCGCGGGTAAACGGCGGGAGTAAATATGACTCCTTTATACCAAATGCCTCGCTCGCCATAGAAATCAGCGCGGGTAAACGGCAGGAGTAAATCATGCCAATCCCCCGTAGACTAACGAGTTTTACTTAGTCAAATTTTCAGAAATAAGCGCGGGTAAACGGCGGGAGTAAATATGACTCCTTTATACCAAATGCCTCGCTCGCCATAGAAATCAGCGCGGGTAAACGGCGGGAGTAAATCATGCCAATCCCCCGTAGACTAACGAGTTTTACTTAGTCAAATTTTCAGAAATAAGCGCGGGTAAACGGCGGGAGTAAATATGACTCCTTTATACCAAATGCCTCGCTCGCCATAGAAATCAGCGAGGGTAAACGGCGGGAGTAAATCATACCGATCCCCCGTAGACTAACGAGTTTTACTTAGTCAAATTTTCAGAAATAAGCGCGGGTAAACGGCAGGAGTAAATATGACTCCTTTTTACCAAATGCCTCGCTCGTCACAGAAATCAGCGCGGGTAAACGCCGGGAGTAAATCATGCCGATCCCCCGTAGACTAACGAGTTTTACTTAGTCAAATTTTCAGAAATAAGCGCTGGTAAACGGCGGGAGTAAATATGACTCCTTTATACCAAATGCCTCGCTCGCCATAGAAATCAGCGCGGGTAAACGGCGTGAGTAAATCATACCGATCCCCCGTAGACTAACGAGTTTTACTTAGTCAAATTTTCAGAAATAAGTGCGGGTAAACGGCGGGAGCAAATATGACTCCTTTATACCAAATGCCTCGCTCGCCATAGAAATCAGCGCGGGTAAACGGCGGGAGTAAATCATGCCGATCCCCCGTAGACTAACGAGTTTTACTTAGTTAAATTTTCAGCATTTCTTACCAAATCACTCACGGAATCGGTGTCGCTGCGAATATCGGGATGCGGTTTGAAGTGTACGCTTACTCTCGGCGGCGCGAACAAGGAGCAGAAGACCGCGTCTCGATAGCTCGACGGGATGTGATGCTACAGAAAATTTCACATGCCGATCCCCCGTAGATTAACTGGTTTTACTTAGTCAAATTTCCGGCATTTCTTACCAAATCGCTCACGCAATCGGTGATACTGCGAATATCGGGATGCGGTTGGAAGCGTACGCTTGCCCTCGGCGGCGCGAACACGGAGCTGAAGACCGCGTCTCGATAGCTCGACGGGTCGTGATGCTATGGGAAAATTACAGAAATAAGCGCGGGTAAACGGCGGGAGTAAATCATGCCGATCCCCCGTAGACTAACGAGTTTTACTTAGTCAAATTTTCAGAAATAAGCGCGGGTAAACGGCGGGAGTAAATATGACTCCTTTATACCAAATGCCTCGCTCGCCATAGAAATCAGCGCGGGTAAACGGCGGGAGTAAATCATGCCGATCCCCCGTAGACTAACGAGTTTTACTTAGTCAAATTTTCAGAAATAAGCGCGGGTAAACGGCGGGAGTAAATATGACTCCTTTATACCAAATGCTTCGCTCGCCATAGAAATCAGCGAGGGTAAACGGCGGGAGTAAATCATACCGATCCCCCGTAGACTAACGAGTTTTACTTAGTCAAATTTTCAGAAATAAGCGCGGGTAAACGGCGGGAGTAAATATGACTCCTTTTTACCAAATGCCTCGCTCGTCACAGAAATCAGCGCGGGTAAACGCCGGGAGTAAATCATGCCGATCCCCCGTAGACTAACGAGTTTTACTTAGTCAAATTTTCAGAAATAAGCGCGGGTAAACGGCGGGAGTAAATATGACTCCTTTATACCAAATGCCTCGCTCGCCATAGAAATCAGCGCGGGTAAACGGCGGGAGTAAATCATACCGATCCCCCGTAGACTAACGAGTTTTACTTAGTCAAATTTTCAGAAATAAGTGCGGGTAAACGGCGGGAGCAAATATGACTCCTTTATACCAAATGCCTCGCTCGCCATAGAAATCAGCGCGGGTAAACGGCGGGAGTAAATCATACAGATCCCCCGTAGACTAACGAGTTTTACTTAGTCAAATTTTCAGAAATAAGTGCGGGTAAACGGCGGGAGCAAATATGACTCCTATATACCAAAATGCCTCGCTCGCCATAGAAATCAGCGCGGGTAAACGGCGGGAGTAAATCATGCCGATCCCCCGTAGACTAACGAGTTTTAATTAGTCAAATTTTCAGCATTTCTTACCAAATCACTCACGGAATCGGTGTCGCTGCGAATATCGGGATGCGGTTTGAAGTGTACGCTTACTCTCGGCGGCGCGAACACGGAGCAGAAGACCGCGTCTCGATAGCTCGAAGGGTCGTGATGCTATGGGAAAATTACAGAAATCAGCGCGGGTAAACGGCGGGAGTAAACCATGCCGATCCCCCGTAGACTAACGAGTTTTACTTAGTCAAATTTTCAGAAATAAGCGCGGGTAAACGGCGGGAGTAAATATGACTCCTTTATACCAAATGCCTCGCTCGCCATAGAAATCAGCGCGGGTAAACGGCAGGAGTAAATCATGCCAATCCCCCGTAGACTAACGAGTTTTACTTAGTCAAATTTTCAGAAATAAGCGCGGGTAAACGGCGGGAGTAAATATGACTCCTTTATACCAAATGCCTCGCTCGCCATAGAAATCAGCGCGGGTAAACGGCGGGAGTAAATCATGCCAATCCCCCGTAGACTAACGAGTTTTACTTAGTCAAATTTTCAGAAATAAGCGCGGGTAAACGGCGGGAGTAAATATGACTCCTTTTTACCAAATGCCTCGCTCGCCATAGAAATCAGCGAGGGTAAACGGCGGGAGTAAATCATACCGATCCCCCGTAGACTAACGAGTTTTACTTAGTCAAATTTTCAGAAATAAGCGCGGGTAAACGGCAGGAGTAAATATGACTCCTTTTTACCAAATGCCTCGCTCGTCACAGAAATCAGCGCGGGTAAACGCCGGGAGTAAATCATGCCGATCCCCCGTAGACTAACGAGTTTTACTTAGTCAAATTTTCAGAAATAAGCGCTGGTAAACGGCGGGAGTAAATATGACTCCTTTATACCAAATGCCTCGCTCGCCATAGAAATCAGCGCGGGTAAACGGCGGGAGTAAATCATACCGATCCCCCGTAGACTAACGAGTTTTACTTAGTCAAATTTTCAGAAATAAGTGCGGGTAAACGGCGGGAGCAAATATGACTCCTTTATACCAAATGCCTCGCTCGCCATAGAAATCAGCGCGGGTAAACGGCGGGAGTAAATCATGCCGATCCCCCGTAGACTAACGAGTTTTACTTAGTTAAATTTTCAGCATTTCTTACCAAATCACTCACGGAATCGGTGTCGCTGCGAATATCGGGATGCGGTTTGAAGTGTACGCTTACTCTCGGCGGCGCGAACAAGGAGCAGAAGACCGCGTCTCGATAGCTCGACGGGATGTGATGCTATAGAAAATTTCACATGCCGATCCCCCGTAGATTAACTGGTTTTACTTAGTCAAATTTCCGGCATTTCTTACCAAATCGCTCACGCAATCGGTGATACTGCGAATATCGGGATGCGGTTGGAAGCGTACGCTTGCCCTCGGCGGCGCGAACACGGAGCTGAAGACCGCGTCTCGATAGCTCGACGGGTCGTGATGCTATGAAAAAATTACAGAAATAAGCGCTGGTAAACGGCGGGAGTAAATCATGCCGATCCCCCGTAGACTAACGAGTTTTACTTAGTCAAATTTTTAGAAATAAGCGCGGGTAAACGGCGGGAGTAAATATGACTCCTTTTTACCAAATGCCTCGCTCGCCATAGAAATCAGCGCGGGTAAACGCCGGGAGTAAATCATGCCGATCCCCCGTAGACTAACGAGTTTTACTTAGTCAAATTTTCAGAAATAAGCGCGGGTAAACGGCGGGAGTAAATATGACTCCTTTATACCAAATGCCTCGCTCGCCATAGAAATCAGCGAGGGTAAACGGCGGGAGTAAATCATACCGATCCCCCGTAGACTAACGAGTTTTACTTAGTCAAATTATTAGAAATAAGCGCGGGTAAACGGCGGGAGTAAATATGACTCCTTTTTACCAAATGCCTCGCTCGCCATAGAAATCAGCGCGGGTAAACGCCGGGAGTAAATCATGCCGATCCCCCGTAGACTAACGAGTTTTACTTAGTCAAATTTTCAGAAATAAGCGCTGGTAAACGGCGGGAGTAAATATGACTCCTTTATACCAAATGCCTCGCTCGCCATAGAAATCAGCGCGGGTAAACGGCGTGAGTAAATCATACCGATCCCCCGTAGACTAACGAGTTTTACTTAGTCAAATTTTCAGAAATAAGTGCGGGTAAACGGCGGGAGCAAATATGACTCCTTTATACCAAATGCCTCGCTCGCCATAGAAATCAGCGCGGGTAAACGGCGGGAGTAAATCATGCCGATCCCCCGTAGACTAACGAGTTTTACTTAGTTAAATTTTCAGCATTTCTTACCAAATCACTCACGGAATCGGTGTCGCTGCGAATATCGGGATGCGGTTTGAAGTGTACGCTTACTCTCGGCGGCGCGAACAAGGAGCAGAAGACCGCGTCTCGATAGCTCGACGGGATGTGATGCTACAGAAAATTTCACATGCCGATCCCCCGTAGATTAACTGGTTTTACTTAGTCAAATTTCCGGCATTTCTTACCAAATCGCTCACGCAATCGGTGATACTGCGAATATCGGGATGCGGTTGGAAGCGTACGCTTGCCCTCGGCGGCGCGAACACGGAGCTGAAGACCGCGTCTCGATAGCTCGACGGGTCGTGATGCTATGGGAAAATTACAGAAATAAGCGCGGGTAAACGGCGGGAGTAAATCATGCCGATCCCCCGTAGACTAACGAGTTTTACTTAGTCAAATTTTTAGAAATAAGCGCGGGTAAACGGCGGGAGTAAATATGACTCCTTTATACCAAATGCCTCGCTCGCCATAGAAATCAGCGCGGGTAAACGGCGGGAGTAAATCATGCCGATCCCCCGTAGACTAACGAGTTTTACTTAGTCAAATTTTCAGAAATAAGCGCGGGTAAACGGCGGGAGTAAATATGACTCCTTTATACCAAATGCCTCGCTCGCCATAGAAATCAGCGAGGGTAAACGGCGGGAGTAAATCATACCGATCCCCCGTAGACTAACGAGTTTTACTTAGTCAAATTATTAGAAATAAGCGCGGGTAAACGGCGGGAGTAAATATGACTCCTTTTTACCAAATGCCTCGCTCGCCATAGAAATCAGCGCGGGTAAACGCCGGGAGTAAATCATGCCGATCCCCCGTAGACTAACGAGTTTTACTTAGTCAAATTTTCAGATATAAGCGCGGGTAAACGGCGGGAGTAAATATGACTCCTTTATACCAAATGCCTCGCTCGCCATATAAATCAGCGCGGGTAAACGGCGGGAGTAAATCATGCCAATCCCCCGTAGACTAACGAGTTTTACTTAGTCAAATTTTCAGAAATAAGCGCGGGTAAACGGCGGGAGTAAATATGACTCCTTTATACGAAATGCCTCGCTCGCCATAGAAATCAGCGAGGGTAAACGGCGGGAGTAAATCATGCCGATCCCCCGTAGACTAACGAGTTTTACTTAGTCAAATTTTCAGAAATAAGCGCGGGTAAACGGCGGGAGTAAATATGACTCCTTTATACCAAATGCCTCGCTCGCCATAGAAATCAGCGCGGGTAAACGGCGGGAGTAAATCATACCGATCCCCCGTAGACTAACGAGTTTTACTTAGTCAAATTTTCAGAAATAAGCGCGGGTAAACGGCGGGAGTAAATATGACTCCTTTATTACCAAATGCCTCGCTCGCCATAGAAATCAGCGAGGGTAAACGGCGGGAGTAAATCATACCGATCCCCCGTAGACTAACGAGTTTTACTTAGTCAAATTTTCAGAAATAAGCGCGGGTAAACGGCAGGAGTAAATATGACTCCTTTTTACCAAATGCCTCGCTCGTCACAGAAATCAGCGCGGGTAAACGCCGGGAGTAAATCATGCCGATCCCCCGTAGACTAACGAGTTTTACTTAGTCAAATTTTCAGAAATAAGCGCTGGTAAACGGCGGGAGTAAATATGACTCCTTTATACCAAATGCCTCGCTCGCCATAGAAATCAGCGCGGGTAAACGGCGGGAGTAAATCATACCGATCCCCCGTAGACTAATGAGTTTTACTTAGTCGAATTTTCAGCATTTCTTACCAAATCTCTCACGGAATCGGTGTCGCTGCGAATATCGGGATACGGTTTGAAGCGTACGCTTGCCCTCGGCGGCGTGAACACGGAGCAGAAGACCGCGTCTCGATAGCTCGAAGGGATGTGATGTTATAGAAAATTTCACATGCCGATCCCTCGTAGATTAACTGGTTTTACTTAGTCAAATTTTCGGCATTTCTTACCAAATCGTTCACGCAATCGGTGATACTGCGAATATCGGGATGCGGTTTGAAGCGTACGCTTGCCCTCGGCGGCGCGAACACTGTGCTGAAGACCGCGTCTCGATAGCTCGACGGGTCGTGATGCTATGGGAAAATTACAGAAATAAGCGCGGGTAAATGGCGGGAGTAAATCATGCCGATCCCCCGTAGACTAACGAGTTTTACTTAGTCAAATTTTCAGAAATAAGCGCGGGTAAACGGCGGGAGTAAATATGACTCCTTTATACCAAATGCCTCGCTCGCCATAGAAATCAGCGCGGGTAAACGGCGGGAGTAAATCATGCCGATCCCCCGTAGACTAACGAGTTTTACTTAGTCAAATTTTCAGCATTTCTTACCAAATCACTCACGGAATCGGTGTCGCTGCGAATATCGGGATGCGGTTTGAAGTGTACGCTTACTCTCGGCGGCGCGAACAAGGAGCAGAAGACCGCGTCTCGATAGCTCGACGGGATGTGATGCTATAGAAAATTTCACATGCCGATCCCCCGTAGATTAACTGGTTTTACTTAGTCAAATTTCCGGCATTTCTTACCAAATCGCTCACGCAATCGGTGATACTGCGAATATCGGGATGCGGTTGGAAGCGTACGCTTGCCCTCGGCGGCGCGAACACGGAGCTGAAGACCGCGTCTCGATAGCTCGACGGGTCGTGATGCTATGAAAAAATTACAGAAATAAGCGCTGGTAAACGGCGGGAGTAAATCATGCCGATCCCCCGTAGACTAACGAGTTTTACTTAGTCAAATTTTTAGAAATAAGCGCGGGTAAACGGCGGGAGTAAATATGACTCCTTTTTACCAAATGCCTCGCTCGCCATAGAAATCAGCGCGGGTAAACGCCGGGAGTAAATCATGCCGATCCCCCGTAGACTAACGAGTTTTACTTAGTCAAATTTTCAGAAATAAGCGCGGGTAAACGGCCGGAGTAAATATGACTCCTTTATACCAAATGCCTCGCTCGCCATAGAAATCAGCGAGGGTAAACGGCGGGAGTAAATCATACCGATCCCCCGTAGACTAACGAGTTTTACTTAGTCAAATTATTAGAAATAAGCGCGGGTAAACGGCGGGAGTAAATATGACTCCTTTTTACCAAATGCCTCGCTCGCCATAGAAATCAGCGCGGGTAAACGCCGGGAGTAAATCATGCCGATCCCCCGTAGACTAACGAGTTTTACTTAGTCAAATTTTCAGAAATAAGCGCGGGTAAACGGCGGGAGTAAATATGACTCCTTTATACCAAATGCCTCGCTCGCCATAGAAATCAGCGCGGGTAAACGGCGGGAGTAAATCATGCCAATCCCCCGTAGACTAACGAGTTTTACTTAGTCAAATTTTCAGAAATAAGCGCGGGTAAACGGCGGGAGTAAATATGACTCCTTTATACGAAATGCCTCGCTCGCCATAGAAATCAGCGAGGGTAAACGGCGGGAGTAAATCATGCCGATCCCCCGTAGACTAACGAGTTTTACTTAGTCAAATTTTCAGAAATAAGCGCGGGTAAACGGCGGGAGTAAATATGACTCCTTTTTACCAAATGCCTCGCTCGCCATAGAAATCAGCGCGGGTAAACGGCGGGAGTAAATCATACCGATCCCCCGTAGACTAACGAGTTTTACTTAGTCAAATTTTCAGAAATAAGCGCGGGTAAACGGCGGGAGTAAATATGACTCCTTTATACCAAATGCCTCGCTCGCCATAGAAATCAGCGAGGGTAAACGGCGGGAGTAAATCATGCCGATCCCCCGTAGACTAACGAGTTTTACTTAGTCAAATTTTCAGAAATAAGCGCGGGTAAACGGCGGGAGTAAATATGACTCCTTTATACCAAATGCCTCGCTCGCCATAGAAATCAGCGCGGGTAAACGGCGGGAGTAAATCATGCCGATCCCCCGTAGACTAACGAGTTTTACTTAGTCAAATTTTCAGAAATAAGCGCGGGTAAACGGCGGGAGTAAATATGACTCCTTTATACCAAATGCCTCGCTCGCCATAGAAATCAGCGCGGGTAAACGGCGGGAGTAAATCATACCGATCCCCCGTAGACTAACGAGTTTTACTTAGTCAAATTTTCAGAAATAAGCGCGGGTAAACGGCAGGAGTAAATATGACTCCTTTTTACCAAATGCCTCGCTCGTCACAGAAATCAGCGCGGGTAAACGCCGGGAGTAAATCATGCCGATCCCCCGTAGACTAACGAGTTTTACTTAGTCAAATTTTCAGAAATAAGCGCTGGTAAACGGCGGGAGTAAATATGACTCCTTTATACCAAATGCCTCGCTCGCCATAGAAATCAGCGCGGGTAAACGGCGGGAGTAAATCATACCGATCCCCCGTAGACTAATGAGTTTTACTTAGTCAAATTTTCAGCATTTCTTACCAAATCTCTCACGGAATCGGTGTCGCTGCGAATATCGGGATACGGTTTGAAGCGTACGCTTGCCCTCGGCGGCGTGAACACGGAGCAGAAGACCGCGTCTCGATAGCTCGAAGGGATGTGATGTTATAGAAAATTTCACATGCCGATCCCTCGTAGATTAACTGGTTTTACTTAGTCAAATTTTCGGCATTTCTTACCAAATCGTTCACGCAATCGGTGATACTGCGAATATCGGGATGCGGTTTGAAGCGTACGCTTGCCCTCGGCGGCGCGAACACTGTGCTGAAGACCGCGTCTCGATAGCTCGACGGGTCGTGATGCTATGGGAAAATTACAGAAATAAGCGCGGGTAAATGGCGGGAGTAAATCATGCCGATCCCCCGTAGACTAACGAGTTTTACTTAGTCAAATTTTAAGAAATAAGTGCGGGTAAACGGCGGGAGCAAATATGACTCCTTTATACCAAAATGCCTCGCTCGCCATAGAAATCAGCGCGGGTAAACGGCGGGAGTAAATCATGCCGATCCCCCGTAGACTAACGAGTTTTAC
The DNA here is from genome assembly GCA_020002185.1 of Paraescarpia echinospica. Lineage (NCBI taxonomy): Eukaryota > Metazoa > Annelida > Polychaeta > Sabellida > Siboglinidae > Paraescarpia > Paraescarpia echinospica. Next base: position 54,949 of record JAHLWY010000233.1, read on the forward strand.
TTAGTCAAATTTTCAGCATTTCTTACCAAATCACTCGCGGAATCGGTGTCGCTGCGAATATCGGGATGCGGTTTGAAGCGTACGCTTGCCCTCGGCGGCGCGAACACGCAGCAAAAGACCGAGTCTCGATAGCTCGACGGGATGTGATGCTATAGAAAATTTCACATACCGATCCCCCGTAGATTAACTGGTTTTACTTAGTCAAATTTCCGGCATTTCTTAACAAATCACTCACGCAATCGTTGATACTGCGAATATCGGGATGCGGTTTGAAGCTTACGCTTGCCCTCGGCGGCGCGAACACGGAGCTGAAGACCGCGTCTCGATAGCTCGACGGGTCGTGATGCTATGGGAAAATTACAGAAATCAGCGAGGGTAAACGGCGGGAGTAAATCATGCCGATCCCCCGTAGACTAACGAGTTTTACTTAGTCAAATTTTCAGAAATATGCGCGGGTAAACGGCGGGAGTAAATATGACTCCTTTATACCAAATGCCTCGCTCGCCATAGAAATAAGCGCGGGTAAACGGCGGGAGTAAATCATGCCGATCCCCCGTAGACTAACGAGTTTTACTTAGTCAAATTTTCAGAAATAAGCGCTGGTAAACGGCGGGAGTAAATATGACTCCTTTATACCAAATGCCTCGCTCGCCATAGAAATCAGCGCGGGTAAACGGCGGGAGTAAATCATGCCGATCCCCCGTAGACTAACGAGTTTTACTTAGTCAAATTTTCAGCATTTCTTACCAAATCACTCGCGGAATCGGTGTCGCTGCGAATATCGGGATGCGGTTTGAAGCGTACGCTTGCCCTCGGCGGCGCGAACACGCAGCAAAAGACCGAGTCTCGATAGCTCGACGGGATGTGATGCTATAGAAAATTTCACATACCGATCCCCCGTAGATTAACTGGTTTTACTTAGTCAAATTTCCGGCATTTCTTAACAAATCACTCACGCAATCGTTGATACTGCGAATATCGGGATGCGGTTTGAAGCTTACGCTTGCCCTCGGCGGCGCGAACACGGAGCTGAAGACCGCGTCTCGATAGCTCGACGGGTCGTGATGCTATGGGAAAATTACAGAAATCAGCGAGGGTAAACGGCGGGAGTAAATCATGCCGATCCCCCGTAGACTAACGAGTTTTACTTAGTCAAATTTTCAGAAATATGCGCGGGTAAACGGCGGGAGTAAATATGACTCCTTTATACCAAATGCCTCTCTCGCCATAGAAATAAGCGCGGGTAAACGGCGGGAGTAAATCATGCCGATCCCCCGTAGACTAACGAGTTTTACTTAGTCAAATTTTCAGAAATAAGCGCTGGTAAACGGCAGAGTAAATATGACTCCTTTATACCAAATGCCTCGCTCGCCATAGAAATCAGCGCGGGTAAACGGCGGGAGTAAATCATGCCGATCCCCCGTAGACTAACGAGTTTTACTTAGTCAAATTTTCAGAAATAAGCGCGGGTAAACGGCGGGAGTAAATATGACTCCTTTTTACCAAATGCCTCGCTCGCCATAGAAATCAGCGCGGGTAAACGGCGGGAGTAAATCATACCGATCCCACGTAGACTAACGAGTTTTACTTAGTGAAATTTTCAGAAATAAGCGCGGGTAAACGGCGGGAGCAAATATGACTCCTTTATACCAAATGCCTCGCTCGCCATAGAAATCAGCGCAGGTAAACGGCGGGAGTAAATCATGCCGATCCCTCGTAGACTAACGAGTTTTACTTAGTCAAATTTTCAGCATTTCTTACCAAATCACTCACGGAATCGGTGTCGCTGCGAATATCGGGATGCGGTTTGAAGTGTACGCTTACTCTCGGCGGAGCGAACAAGGAGCAGAAGACCGCGTCTCGATAGCTCGACGGGATGTGATGCTATAGAAAATTTCACATGCCGATCCCCCGTAGATTAACTGGTTAAACTTAGTCAAATTTCCGGCATTTCTTACCAAATCGCTCACGCAATCGGTGATACTGCGAATATCGGGATGCGGTTGGAAGCGTACGCTTGCCCTCGGCGGCGCGAACACGGAGCTGAAGACCGCGTCTCGATAGCTCGACGGGTCGTGATGCTATGGAAAAATTACAGAAATAAGCGCTGGTAAACGGCGGGAGTAAATCATGCCGATCCCCCGTAGACTAACGAGTTTTACTTAGTCAAATTTTCAGAAATAAGCGCGGGTAAACGGCGGGAGTAAATATGACTCCTTTATACCAAATGCCTCGCTCGCCATAGAAATCAGCGAGGGTAAACGGCGGGAGTAAATCATACCGATCCCCCGTAGACTAACGAGTTTTACTTAGTCAAATTTTTAGAAATAAGCGCGGGTAAACGGCGGAAGTAAATATGACTCCTTTTTACCAAATGCCTCGCTCGCCATAGAAATCAGCGCGGGTAAACGCCGGGAGTAAATCATGCCGATCCCCCGTAGACTAACGAGTTTTACTTAGTCAAATTTTCAGAAATAAGCGCGGGTAAACGGCGGAGTAAATATGACTCCTTTATACCAAATGCCTCGCTCGCCATAGAAATCAGCGAGGGTAAACGGCGGGAGTAAATCATACCGATCCCCCGTAGACTAACGAGTTTTACTTAGTCAAATTATTAGAAATAAGCGCGGGTAAACGGCGGGAGTAAATATGACTCCTTTTTACCAAATGCCTCGCTCGCCATAGAAATCAGCGCGGGTAAACGCCGGGAGTAAATCATGCCGATCCCCCGTAGACTAACGAGTTTTACTTAGTCAAATTTTCAGATATAAGCGCGGGTAAACGGCGGGAGTAAATATGACTCCTTTATACCAAATGCCTCGCTCGCCATATAAATCAGCGCGTGTAAACGGCGGGAGTAAATCATGCCAATCCCCCGTAGACTAACGAGTTTTACTTAGTCAAATTTTCAGAAATAAGCGCGGGTAAACGGCGGGAGTAAATATGACTCCTTTATACGAAATGCCTCGCTCGCCATAGAAATCAGCGAGGGTTAACGGCGGGAGTAAATCATGCCGATCCCCCGTAGACTAACGAGTTTTACTTAGTCAAATTTTCAGAAATAAGCGCGGGTAAACGGCGGGAGTAAATATGACTCCTTTTTACCAAATGCCTCGCTCGCCATAGAAATCAGCGCGGGTAAACGGCGGGAGTAAATCATACCGATCCCCCGTAGACTAACGAGTTTTACTTAGTCAAATTTTCAGAAATAAGCGCGGGTAAACGGCGGGAGTAAATATGACTCCTTTTTACCAAATGCCTCGCTCGCCATAGAAATCAGCGAGGGTAAACGGCGGGAGTAAATCATACCGATCCCCCGTAGACTAACGAGTTTTACTTAGTCAAATTTTCAGAAATAAGCGCGGGTAAACGGCAGGAGTAAATATGACTCCTTTTTACCAAATGCCTCCCTCGTCACAGAAATCAGCGCGGGTATACGCCGGGAGTAAATCATGCCGATCCCCCGTAGACTAACGAGTTTTACTTAGTCAAATTTTCAGAAATAAGCGCTGGTAAACGGCGGGAGTAAATATGACTCCTTTATACCAAATGCCTCGCTCGCCATAGAAATCAGCGCGGGTAAACGGCGGGAGTAAATCATGCCGATCCCCCGTAGACTAACGAGTTTTACTTAGTCAAATTTTCAGAAATAAGCGCGGGTAAACGGCGGGAGTAAATATGACACCTTTATACCAAATGCCTCGCTCGCCATAGAAATCAGCGCGGGTAAACGGCGGGAGTAAATCATGCCGATCCCACGTAGACTAACGAGTTTTAATTAGTCAAATTTTCAGAAATAAGCGCGGGTAAACGGCGGGAGTAAATATGACTCCTTTATACCAAATGCCTCGCTCGCCATAGAAATCAGCGAGGGTAAACGGCGAGAGTAAATCATACCGATCCCCCGTAGACTAACGAGTTTTACTTAGTCAAATTATTAGAAATAAGCGCGGGTAAACGGCGGGAGTAAATATGACTCCTTTTTACCAAATGCCTCGCTCGCCATAGAAATCAGCGCGGGTAAACGCCGGGAGTAAATCATGCCGATCCCCCGTAGACTAACGAGTTTTACTTAGTCAAATTTTCAGATATAAGCGCGGGTAAACGGCGGGAGTAAATATGACTCCTTTATACCAAATGCCTCGCTCGCCATATAAATCAGCGCGGGTAAACGGCGGGAGTAAATCATGCCAATCCCCCGTAGACTAACGAGTTTTACTTAGTCAAATTTTCAGAAATAAGCGCGGGTAAACGGCGGGAGTAAATATGACTCCTTTATACGAAATGCCTCGCTCGCCATAGAAATCAGCGAGGGTTAACGGCGGGAGTAAATCATGCCGATCCCCCGTAGACTAACGAGTTTTACTTAGTCAAATTTTCAGAAATAAGCGCGGGTAAACGGCGGGAGTAAATAGACTCCTTTTTACCAAATGCCTCGCTCGCCATAGAAATCAGCGCGGGTAAACGGCGGGAGTAAATCATACCGATCCCCCGTAGACTAACGAGTTTTACTTAGTCAAATTTTCAGAAATAAGCGCGGGTAAACGGCGGGAGTAAATATGACTCCTTTTTACCAAATGCCTCGCTCGCCATAGAAATCAGCGAGGGTAAACGGCGGGAGTAAATCATACCGATCCCCCGTAGACTAACGAGTTTTACTTAGTCAAATTTTCAGAAATAAATGCGGGTAAACGGCAGGAGTAAATATGACTCCTTTTTACCAAATGCCTCCCTCGTCACAGAAATCAGCGCGGGTAAACGCCGGGAGTAAATCATGCCGATCCCCCGTAGACTAACGAGTTTTACTTAGTCAAATTTTCAGAAATAAGCGCTGGTATACGGCGGGAGTAAATATGACTCCTTTATACCAAATGCCTCGCTCGCCATAGAAATCAGCGCGGGTAAACGGCGGGAGTAAATCATACCGATCCCCCGTAGACTAATGAGTTTTACTTAGTCAAATTTTCAGCATTTCTTACCAAATCACTCACGGAATCGGTGTCGCTGCGAATATCGGGATACGGTTTGAAGCGTACGCTTGCCCTCGGCGGCGCGAACACGGAGCAGAAGACCGCGTCTCGATAGCTCGAAGGGATGTGATGTTATAGAAAATTTCACATGCCGATCCCTCGTAGATTAACTGGTTTTACTTAGTCAAATTTTCGGCATTTCTTACCAAATCGTTCACGCAATCGGTGATACTGCGAATATCGGGATGCGGTTTGAAGCGTACGCTTGCCCTCGGCGGCGCGAACACTGTGCTGAAGACCCCGTCTCGATAGCTGGACGGGTCGTGATGCTATGGGAAAATTACAGAAATAAGCGCGGGTAAATGGCGGGAGTAAATCATGCCGATCCCCCGTAGACTAACGAGTTTTACTTAGTCAAATTTTCAGAAATAAGCGCGGGTAAACGGCGGGAGTAAATATGACTCCTTTATACCAAATGCCTCGCTCGCCATAGAAATCAGCGCGGGTAAACGGCGGGAGTAAATCATGCCGATCCCCCGTAGACTAACGAGTTTTACTTAGTCAAATTTTCAGCATTTCTTACCAAATCACTCACGGAATCGGTGTCGCTGCGAATATCGGGATGCGGTTTGAAGCGTACGCTTGCCTTCGGCGGCGCGAACACGCAGCAAAAGACCGAGTCTCGATAGCTCGACGGGATGTGATGCTATAGAAAATTTCACATACCGATCACCCGTAGATTAACTGGTTTTACTTAGTCAAATTTCCGGCATTTCTTAACAAATCACTCACGCAATCGTTGATACTGCGAATATCGGGATGCGGTTTGAAGCTTACGCTTGCCCTCGGCGGCGCGAACACGGAGCTGAAGACCGTGTCTCGATAGCTCGACGGGTCGTGATGCTATGGGAAAATTACAGAAATCAGCGCGGGTAAACTGCGGGAGTAAATCATGCCGATCCCCCGTAGACTAACGAGTTTTACTTAGTCAAATTTTCAGAAATAAGCGCGGGTAAACGGCGGGAGTAAATATGACTCCTTTATACCAAATGCCTCGCTCACCATAGAAATCAGCGCGGGTAAACTGCGGGAGTAAATCATGCCAATCCCCCGTAGACTAACGAGTTTTACTTAGTCAAATTTTCAGAAATAAGCGCGGGTAAACGGCGGGAGTAAATATGACTCCTTTATACCAAATGCCTCGCTCGCCATAGAAATCAGCGAGGGTAAACGGCGGGAGTAAATCATACCGATCCCCCGTAGACTAACGAGTTTTACTTAGTCAAATTTTCAGAAATAAGCGCGGGTAAACGGCAGGAGTAAATATGACTCCTTTTTACCAAATGCCTCGCTCGTCACAGAAATCAGCGCGGGTAAACGCCGGGAGTAAATCATGCCGATCCCCCGTAGACTAACGAGTTTTACTTAGTCAAATTTTCAGAAATAAGCGCGGGTAAACGGCGGGAGTAAATATGACACCAAATGCCTCGCTCGCCATAGAAATCAGCGCGGGTAAACGGCGGGAGTAAATCATACCGATCCCCCGTAGACTAACGAGTTTTACTTAGTGAAATATTCAGAAATAAGCGCGGGTAAACGGCCGCAGCAAATATGACTCCTTTATACCAAATGCCTCGCTCGCCATAGAAATCAGCGCGGGTAAACGGCGGGAGTAAATCATGCCGATCCCCCATAGTCTAACGAGTTTTACTTAGTCAAATTTTCAGAAATAAGCGCATGTAAACGGCGGGAGTAAATATGACTCCTTTTTACCAAATGCCTCGCTCGCCATAGAAATCAGCGCGGGTAAACGGCGGGAGTAAATCATACCGATCCCCCGTAGACTAACGAGTTTTACTTAGTCAAATTTTCAGAAATAAGCGCGGGTAAACGGCGGGAGTAAATATGACTCCTTTTTACCAAATGCCTCGCTCGCCATAGAAATCAGCGCGGGTAAACGCCGGGAGTAAATCATGCCGATCCCCCGTAGACTAACGAGTTTTACTTAGTCAAATTTTCAGAAATAAGCGCGGGTAAACGGCGGGAGTAAATATGACTCCTTTTTACCAAATGCCTCGCTCGCCATAGAAATCAGCGCGGGTAAACGGCGTGAGTAAATCATACCGATCCCCCGTAGACTAACGAGTTTTACTTAGTCAAATTTTCAGAAATAAGCGCGGGTAAACGGCGGGAGTAAATATGACTCCTTTTACCAAATGCCTCGCTCGCCATAGAAATCAGCGCGGGTAAACGTAAATCGGATCCCCCGTAGACTAACGAGTTTTACCTAGTCAAATTTTCAGAAATAAGCGCGGGTAAACGGCGGGAGTAAATATGACTCCTTTATACCAAATGCCTAGCTCGCCATTGAAATCAGCGCGGGTAAACGGCGGGAGTAAATCATTCCCCCGTAGACTAACGAGTTTTACTTAGTCAAATTTTCAGAAATAAGCGCGGGTAAACGGCGGGAGTAAATATGACTCCTTTATACCAAATGCCTCGCTCGCCATAGAAATCAGCGAGGGTAAACGGCGGGAGTAAATCATACCGATCCCCCGTAGACTAACGAGTTTTACTTAGTCAAATTTTCAGAAATAAGCGCGGGTAAACTGCAGGAGTAAATATGACTCCTTTTTACCAAATGCCTCGCTCGTCACAGAAATCAGCGCGGGTAAACGCCGGGAGTAAATCATGCCGATCCCCCGTAGACTAACGAGTTTTACTTAGTCAAATTTTCAGAAATAAGCGCTGGTAAACGGCGGGAGTAAATATGACTCCTTTATACCAAATGCCTCGCTCGCCATAGAAATCAGCGCGGGTAAACGGCGGGAGTAAATCATGCCGATCCCCCGTAGACTAACGAGTTTTACTTAGTCAAATTTTCAGAAATAAGCGCGGGTAAACGGCGGGAGTAAATATGACTCCTTTTTACCAAATGCCTCGCTCGCCATAGAAATCAGCGCGGGTAAACGGCGGGAGTAAATCATACCGATCCCTCGTAGACTAACGAGTTTTACTTAGTGAAATTTTCAGAAATAAGCGCGGGTAAACGGCGGCAGCAAATATGACTCCTTTATACCAAATGCCTCGCTCGCCATAGAAATCAGCGCGGGTAAACGGCGGGAGTAAATCATGCCGATCCCCCGTAGACTAACGAGTTTTACTTAGTCAAATTTTCAGAAATAAGCGCATGTAAACGGCGGGAGTAAATATGACTCCTTTTTACCAAATGCCTCGCTCGCCATAGAAATCAGCGCGGGTAAACGGCGGGAGTAAATCATACCGATCCCCCGTAGACTAACGAGTTTTACTTAGTCAAATTTTCAGAAATAAGCGCGGGTAAACGGCGGGAGTAAATATGACTCCATTTTACCAAATGCCTCGCTCGCCATAGAAATCAGCGCGGGTAAACGCCGGGAGTAAATCATGCCGATCCCCCGTAGACTAACGAGTTTTACTTAGTCAAATTTTCAGAAATAAGCGCGGGTAAACGGCGGGAGCAAATATGACTCCTTTATACCAAATGCCTCGCTCGCCATAGAAATCAGCGCGGGTAACGGCGGGAGTAAATCATGCCGATCCCCCGTAGACTAACGAGTTTTACTTAGTCAAATTTTCAGAAATAAGCGCGGGTAAACGGCGGGAGTAAATATGACTCCTTTATTCCAAATGCCTCGCTCGCCATAGAAATCTGCGCGGGTAAACGGCGGGAGTAAATCATGCCAATCCCCCGTAGACTAACGAGTTTCACTTAGTCAAATTTTCAGAAATAAGCGCGGGTAAACGGCGGGAGTAAATATGACTCCTTTATACCAAATACCTCGCTCGCCATAGAAATCAGCGCGAGTAAACGGCGGGAGTAAATCATGCCGATCCCCCGTAGACTAACGAGTTTTACTTAGTCAAATTTTCAGAAATAAGCGCGGGTAAACGGCGGGAGTAAATATGACTCCTTTTTACCAAATGCCTCGCTCGCCATAGAAATCAGCGCGGGTAAACGGCGTGAGTAAATCATACCGATCCCCCGTAGACTAACGAGTTTTACTTAGTCAAATTTTCAGAAATAAGCGCGGGTAAACGGCGGGAGTAAATATGACTCCTTTTTACCAAATGCCTCGCTCGCCATAGAAATCAGCGCGGGTAAACGCCGGGAGTAAATCATGCCGATCCTCCGTAGACTAACGAGTTTTACTTAGTCAAATTTTCAGAAATAAGCGCGGGTAAACGGCGGGAGCAAATATGACTCCTTTATACCAAATGCCTCGCTCGCCATAGAAATCAGCGCGGGTTAACGGCGGGAGTAAATCATGCCGATCCCCCGTAGACTAACGAGTTTTACTTAGTCAAATTTTCAGCATTTCTTACCAAATCACTCACGGAATCGGTGTCGCTGCGAATATCGGGATGCGGTTTGAAGAGTACGCTTACTCTCGGCGGCGCGAACAAGGAGCAGAAGACCGCGTCTGGATAGCTCGACGGGATGTGATGCTATAGAAAATTTCACATGCCGATCCCCCGTAGATTAACTGGTTTTACCTAGTCAAATTTCCGGCATTTCTTACCAAATCGCTCACGCAATCGGTGATACTGCGAATATCGGGATGCGGTTTGAAGCGTACGCTTGCCCTCGGCGGCGCGAACACGGAGCTGAAGACCGCGTCTCGATAGCTCGACGGGTCGTGATGCTATGGAAAAATTACAGAAATAAGCGCGGGTAAACGGCGGGAGTAAATCATGCCGATCCCCCGTAGACTAACGAGTTTTACTTAGTCAAATTTTCAGAAATAAGCGCGGGTAAACGGCGGGAGTAAATATGACTCCTTTATACCAAATGCCTCGCTCGCCATAGAAATCAGCGAGGGTAAACGGCGGGAGTAAATCATACCGATCCCCCGTAGACTAACGAGTTTTACTTAGTCAAATTTTCAGAAATAAGCGCGGGTAAACGGCAGGAGTAAATATGACTCCTTTTTACCAAATGCCTCGCTCGTCACAGAAATCAGCGCGGGTAAACGCCGGGAGTAAATCATGCCGATCCCCCGTAGACTAACGAGTTTTACTTAGTCAAATTTTCAGAAATAAGCGCTGGTAAACGGCGGGAGTAAATATGACTCCTTTATACCAAATGCCTCGCTCGCCATAGAAATCAGTGCGGGTAAACGGCGGGAGTAAATCATGCCGATCCCCCGTAGACTAACGAGTTTTACTTAGTCAAATTTTCAGAAATAAGCGCGGGTAAACGGCGGGAGTAAATATGACTCATTTTTACCAAATGACTCGCTCGCCATACAAATCAGCGCGGGTAAACGGCGGGAGTAAATCATACCGATCCCCCGTAGACTAACGAGTTTTACTTAGTGAAATTTTCAGAAATAAGCGCGGGTAAACGGCGGCAGCAAATATGACTCCTTTATACCAAATGCCTCGCTCGCCATAGAAATCAGCGCGGGTAAACGGCGGGAGTAAATCATGCCGATCCCCCGTAGACTAACGAGTTTTACTTAGTCAAATTTTCAGAAATAAGCGCATGTAAACGGCGGGAGTAAATATGACTCCTTTTTACCAAATGCCTCGCTCGCCATAGAAATCAGCGCGGGTAAACGGCGGGAGTAAATCATACCGATCCCCCGTAGACTAACGAGTTTTACTTAGTCAAATTTTCAGAAATAAGCGCGGGTAAACGGCGGGAGTAAATATGACTCCTTTTTACCAAATGCCTCGCTCGCCATAGAAATCAGCGCGGGTAAACGCCGGGAGTAAATCATGCCGATCCCCCGTAGACTAACGAGTTTTACTTAGTCAAATTTTCAGAAATAAGCGCGGGTAAACGGCGGGAGCAAATATGACTCCTTTATACCAAATGCCTCGCTCGCCATAGAAATCAGCGCGGGTAAACGGCGGGAGTAAATCATGCCGATCCCCCGTAGACTAACGAGTTTTACTTAGTCAAATTTTCAGAAATAAGCGCGGGTAAACGGCGGGAGTAAATATGACTCCTTTTTACCAAATGCCTCGCTCGCCATAGAAATCAGCGCGGGTAAACGGCGTGAGTAAATCATACCGATCCCCCGTAGACTAACGAGTTTTACTTAGTCAAATTTTCAGAAATAAGCGCGGGTAAACGGCGGGAGTAAATATGACTCCTTTTTACCAAATGCCTCGCTCGCCATAGAAATCAGCGCGGGTAAACGCCGGAAGTAAATCATGCCGATCCCCCGTAGACTAACGAGTTTTACTTAGTCAAATTTTCAGAAATAAGCGCGGGTAAACGGCGGGAGCAAATATGACTCCTTTATACCAAATGCCTCGCTCGCCATAGAAATCAGCGCGGGTTAACGGCGGGAGTAAATCATGCCGATCCCCCGTAGACTAACGAGTTTTACTTAGTCAAATTTTCAGCATTTCTTACCAAATCACTCACGGAATCGGTGTCGCTGCGAATATCGGGATGCGGTTTGAAGAGTACGCTTACTCTCGGCGGCGCGAACAAGGAGCAGAAGACCGCGTCTGGATAGCTCGACGGGATGTGATGCTATAGAAAATTTCACATGCCGATCCCCCGTAGATTAACTGGTTTTACCTAGTCAAATTTCCGGCATTTCTTACCAAATCGCTCACGCAATCGGTGATACTGCGAATATCGGGATGCGGTTTGAAGCGTACGCTTGCCCTCGGCGGCGCGAACACGGAGCTGAAGACCGCGTCTCGATAGCTCGACGGGTCGTGATGCTATGGAAAAATTACAGAAATAAGCGCGGGTAAACGGCGGGAGTAAATCATGCCGATCCCCCGTAGACTAACGAGTTTTACTTAGTCAAATTTTCAGAAATAAGCGCGGGTAAACGGCGGGAGTAAATATGACTCCTTTATACCAAATGCCTCGCTCGCCATAGAAATCAGCGCGGGTAAACGGCGGGAGTAAATCATGCCGATCCCCCGTAGACTAACGAGTTTTACTTAGTCAAATTTTCAGAAATAAGCGCGGGTAAACGGCGGGAGTAAATATGACTCCTTTATACCAAATGCCTCGCTCGCCATAGAAATCAGCGAGGGTAAACGGCGGGAGTAAATCATACCGATCCCCCGTAGACTAACGAGTTTTACTTAGTCAAATTTTTAGAAATAAGCGCGGGTAAACGGCGGGAGTAAATATGACTCCTTTTTACCAAATGCCTCGCTCGCCATAGAAATCAGCGCGGGTAAACGCCGGGAGTAAATCATGCCGATCCCCCGTAGACTAACGAGTTTTACTTAGTCAAATTTTCAGAAATAAGCGCGGGTAAACGGCGGGAGTAAATAAGACTCCTTTATACCAAATGCCTCGCTCGCCATAGAAATCAGCGAGGGTAAACGGCGGGAGTAAATCATACCGATCCCCCGTAGACTAACGAGTTTTACTTAGTCAAATTTTCAGAAATAAGCGCGGGTAAACGGCAGGAGTAAATATGACTCCTTTATACCAAATGCCTCGCTCGCCATAGAAATCAGCGAGGGTAAACGGCGGGAGTAAATCATACCGATCCCCCGTAGACTAACGAGTTTTAATTAGTCAAATTTTTAGAAATAAGCGCGGGTAAACGGCGGAAGTAAATATGACTCCTTTTTACCAAATGCCTCGCTCGCCATAGAAATCAGCGCGGGTAAACGCCGGGAGTAAATCATGCCGATCCCCCGTAGACTAACGAGTTTTACTTAGTCAAATTTTCAGAAATAAGCGCGGGTAAACGGCGGGAGTAAATAAGACTCCTTTATACCAAATGCCTCGCTCGCCATAGAAATCAGCGCGGGTAAACGGCGGGAGTAAATCATGCCGATCCCCCGTAGACTAACGAGTTTTACTTAGTCAAATTTTCAGAAATAAGCGCGGGTAAACGGCGGGAGCAAATCTGACTCCTTTATACCAAATGCCTCGCTCGCCATAGAAATCAGCGCGGGTAAACGGCGGGAGTAAATCATACCGATCCCCCGTAGACTAACGAGTTTTACTTAGTCAAATTTTCAGAAATAAGCGCGGGTAAACGGCAGGAGTAAATATGACTCCTTTTTACCAAATGCCTCGCTCGTCACAGAAATCAGCGCGGGTAAACGCCGGGAGTAAATCATGCCGATCCCCCGTAGACTAACGAGTTTTACTTAGTCAAATTTTCAGAAATAAGCGCTGGTAAACGGCGGGAGTAAATATGACTCCTTTATACCAAATGCCTCGCTCGCCATAGAAATCAGCGCGGGTAAACGGCGGGAGTAAATCATGCCGATCCCCCGTAGACTAACGAGTTTTACTTAGTCAAATTTTCAGAAATAAGCGCGGGTAAACGGCGGGAGTAAATATGACTCCTTTATACCAAATGCCTCGCTCGCCATAGAAATCAGCGCGGGTAAACGGCGGGAGTAAATCATGCCGATCCCCCGTAGACTAACGAGTTTTAATTAGTCAAATTTTCAGAAATAAGCGCGGGTAAACGGCGGGAGTAAATATGACTCCTTTATACCAAATGCCTCGCTCGCCATAGAAATCAGCGAGGGTAAACGGCGGGAGTAAATCATACCGATCCCCCGTAGACTAACGAGTTTTACTTAGTCAAATTATTAGAAATAAGCGCGGGTAAACGGCGGGAGTAAATATGACTCCTTTATACCAAATGCCTCGCTCGCCATAGAAATCAGCGGGGGTAAACGGCGGGAGTAAATCATGCCAATCCCCCGTAGACTAACGAGTTTTACTTAGTCAAATTTTCAGAAATAAGCGCTGGTAAACGGCGGGAGTAAATATGACTCCTTTATACCAAATGCCTCGCTCGCCATAGAAATCAGCGAGGGTAAACGGCGGGAGTAAATCATACCGATCCCCCGTAGACTAACGAGTTTTACTAAGTCAAATTTTCAGAAATAAGCGCGGGTAAACGGCAGGAGTAAATATGACTCCTTTTTACCAAATGCCTCGCTCGCCATAGAAATCAGCGCGGGTAAACGGCGGTAGTAAATCATGCCGATCCCCCGTAGACTAACGAGTTTTACTTAGTCAAATTTTCAGCATTTCTTACCAAATCACTCACGGAATCGGTGTCGCTGCGAATATCGGGATGCGGTTTGAAGCGTACGCTTGCCCTCGGCGGCGCGAACACGCAGCAAAAGACCGAGTCTCGATAGCTCGACGGGATGTGATGCTATAGAAAATTTCACATACCGATCCCCCGTAGATTAACTAGTTTTACTTAGTCAAATTTCCGGCATTTCTTAACAAATCACTCACGCAATCGTTGATACTGCGAATATCGGGATGCGGTTTGAAGCTTACGCTTGCCCTCGGCGGCGCGAACACGGAGCTGAAGACCGCGTCTCGACAGCTCGACGGGTCGTGATGCTATGGGAAAATTACAGAAATCAGCGCGGGTAAACGGCGGGAGTAAATCATGCCGATCCCCCGTAGACTAACGAGTTTTACTTAGTCAAATTTTCAGAAATAAGCGCGGGTAAACGGCGGGAGTAAATATGACTCCTTTATACCAAATGCCTCGCTCGCCATAGAAATCAGCGCGGGTAAACGGCGGGAGTAAATCATGCCGATCCCCCGTAGACTAACGAGTTTTACTTAGTCAAATTTTCAGAAATAAGCGCGGGTAAACGGCGGGAGTAAATATGACTCCTTTATACCAAATGCCTCGCTCGCCATAGAAATCAGCGAGGGTAAACGGCGGGAGTAAATCATACCGTTCCCCCGTAGACTAACGAGTTTTACTTAGTCAAATTATTAGAAATAAGCGCGGGTAAACGGCGGGAGTAAATATGACTCCTTTTTACCAAATGCCTCGCTCGCCATAGAAATCAGCGCGGGTAAACGCCGGGAGTAAATCATGCCGATCCCCCGTAGACTAACGAGTTTTATACTTAGTCAAATTTTCAGAAATAAGCGCGTGTAAACGGCGGGAGTAAATATGACTCCTTTATACCAAATGCCTCGCTCGCCATAGAAATCAGCGCGGGTAAACGGCGGGAGTAAATCATGCCAATCCCCCGTAGACTAACGAGTTTTACTTAGTCAAATTTTCAGAAATAAGCGCGGGTAAACGGCGGGAGTAAATATGACTCCTTTATACCAAATGCCTCGCTCGCCATAGAAATCAGCGAGGGTAAACGGCGGGAGTAAATCATACCGATCCCCCGTAGACTAACGAGTTTTACTTAGTCAAATTTTCAGAAATAAGCGCGGGTAAACGGCGGGAGTAAATATGACTCCATTTTACCAAATGCCTCGCTCGCCATAGAAATCAGCGCGGGTAAACGCCGGAAGTAAATCATGCCGATCCCCCGTAGACTAACGAGTTTTACCTAGTCAAATTTTCAGAAATAAGCGCGGGTAAACGGCGGGAGTAAATATGACTCCTTTATACCAAATGCCTCGCTCGCCATAGAAATCAGCGCGGGTAAACGGCGGGAGTAAATCATGCCGAATCCCCCGTAGACTAACGAGTTTTACTTAGTCAAATTTTCAGAAATAAGCGCGGGTAAACGGCAGGAGTAAATATGACTCCTTTTTACCAAATGCCTCGCTCGTCACAGAAATCAGCGCGGGTAAACGCCGGGAGTAAATCATGCCGATCCCCCGTAGACTAACGAGTTTTACTTAGTCAAATTTTCAGAAATAAGCGCTGGTAAACGGCGGGAGTAAATATGACTCCTTTATACCAAATGCCTCGCTCGCCATAGAAATCAGCGCGGGTAAACGGCGGGAGTAAATCATACCGATCCCCCGTAGACTAACGAGTTTTACTTAGTCAAATTTTCAGCATTTCTTACCAAATCAAATTAGCTACAAAACCTCATGAACCGCTTTGCAAAGGCATGCATGGATGTCGGACTGACAATCAGCTTGAGAAAGACTAACATCATGGGGCAGGACATGATCACTCCCCCAAACATCACCATATACAATTATGAGCTAGAGGTCGTCCACCTCTTCACCTACCTTGGGTCCACCATTGCTGACAACCTCTCATTAGAAGCAGAAATCAGCAGAAGGATTGGGCGAGCGGCCTCAATACTTGCCCGGCTTACAAAGAGAGTGTGGAATAACAAAACGCTGACAGAGCACAAAAAGGTGACAGTGTACAACACCTGCGTGCTGAGTACACTTCTGTATGGTAGTGAATCCTGGACGCTGTACTCCATTCAGGAGAATCGACTGAACTCATTTCACATGCGCTGCCTGCGGCGCATCTTCGGGATCTCCTGGAATGAACGAGTCCTCTATACAGAGGTCCTCTCACGTGCCAAGTCTGTGAGCCTGGTGACCATGCTCAGGCAACGCCGCCTCCGCTGGCTCGGCCATGTGCATCGGGTGGAAGATGGGAGACTTCCAAAAGACATCCTCTACGGAGATGTGGCCTCTGGAAAGAGAGCTGCGGGACGTCCCCATCTGCGCTTCAAGGACGTATGTAAGCGAGACTTGAAGGCACTAGACATAGATGTTGACAACTGGGAGGATCTTGCTGGAGACCGATCCACATGGAGGCAGAAACTACACAGGGGTCTCAAAAGAGGAGAGGATACTCTCCGCAGGCTAGCAGAAGAAAAACGCAACCGCAGAAAAAACACCCAGGCTGAGAACAGAGCCGAGAGCACCTTCAAGTACAGCATATGCAATAAAGACTGCCACTGAAGAATTGACCTCTACAGCCACAACAGACGCTGCCCAGCCAACAACTGATCTTCGACACCATGGCACAGATCCACAGTCTTACGAGACTGCAGGATGCCTACTACTACGTATTACCTAGTTATAGAATAGTAAGAATAATAATACAATTCGTAAGCAAAACAAAAAAATTAATAATTTACTTTGTATATTATATAAATATGAGCTTTATGGATACGTCTTATATTATCAAGTAGTGTAATGTAAAGTTGCATGTACAGTTGTATCACTAAACCATGATAATAAACCTCGTAGAGAGTGTATCACCTATAGTGAAATGAGATCAATCAACAAAGCGAAAGTAGTGTAACAGAGAAAATACATGTCTCACCACGCTCGGTCCATACAAACGTCAACTTCGATTGAGAACAAGATCTAACAAAAAAAACTACGAGTGGAACAACACGGGGAAGTAAGGGATGGATGCCACTGCGATGTCTCGTAGCTTCAAAAACAAGCGCGACAATTGGGTGCAAAAACAATAATGCACCAATGTTGTTCGGTCAATAAGGACGGGGAAGCCTGAATGAAATCTGACTAATGCGCGGCGTGGGCACACCATGACTTTCTTGGATCCGACCGTGGCTAATGCGCGGCGTGGGCACACCATGACTTGCTAGGATCCGAGTGTGGCTAATGCGCGGCGTGGGCACACCATGACTTGCTAGGATCCGTGTGTGGCTAATGCGCGGCGTGGGCACACCATGACTTGCTATGATCCGAGGGTGGCTAATGCGCGGTGTGGACACACCATGACTTGCTAGGATCCGTGAGTGGCTAATGCGCGGCGTGGGCACACCATGACTTGCTAGTATCCGTGTGTGTCTAATGCGCGGCGTGGGCACACCATGACTTGCTAGGATCCGTGTGTGACTAATGCGCGGTGTGGACACACCATGACTTGCTAGGATCCGTGTGAGGCTAATGTGCGGCGTGGGCACACCGTGACTTGCTAGGATCCATTTGTGGCTAATGCGCCGCGTGGGCACACCATGACTTGCTAGGATCCGGGTGTGGCTAATGCGCGGCGTGGGCACACCATGACTTGCTAGGATCCGTGAGTGACTAATGCGCGGCGTGGGCACACCATGACTTGCTAGGATCCGTGTGTGGCTAATGCGCGGCGTGGGCACACCATGACTTGCTAGGATTCGTGTTTGACTAATGCGCGGCGTGGGCACACCATGACTTGCTACGATCCGTGTGTGGCTAATGCGCGGCGTGGGCACACCATGACTTGCTAGGATCCGCGTGTGATTAATGCGCGGCGTGGGCACACCATGACTTGCTAGGATCCATGGGTGGCTAATGCGCGGCGTGGGCACACCATGACTTGCTACGATCCGTGTGTGACTAATGCGCGGCGTTGGCACACCATGATTTGCTAGGATCCGTGTGTAGCTAATGCGCGGCGTGGGCACACCATGACTTGCTAGGATCCGTGCGTGGCTAATGCGCGGCGTGGGCACACCATGACTTGCTAGGATCCGTGTGTTGCTAATGCGCGGCGTGGGCACACCATGACTTGCTAGGATCCGAGTGTGGCTAATGCGCGGTGTGGACACACCATGACTTGCTAGGATCCGTGTGTGGCTAATGCGCGGCGTGGGCACACCATGACTTGCTAGGATCCGTGTGTGACTAATGCGCGGTGTGGACACACCATGACTTGCTAGGATCCGTGAGTGGCTAATGCGCGGCGTGGGCACACCATGACTTGCTAGGATCCGAGTGTGGCTAATGCGCGGCGTGGGCACACCATGACTTGCTAGGATCCGTGTGTGGCTAATGCGCGGCGTGGGCACACCGTGACTTGCTAGGATCCGTGTGTGGCTAATGCGCGGCGTGGGCACACCATGACTTCCTAGGATCCGTGTGTGGCTAATGCGCGGCGTGGGCACACCATGACTTGCTAGGATCCGTGTGTGCACAATGACTGTTGCGAAATGTGTGATGACGGCTAAACAATATACAAGTGGATGTGCAGGGGCCCCGTTTTGGACGCACCTTTTTAGCGAGTCAAAAATCGGGTGGTGTTCTGAAACACCCCCTAGTGATGTTATTAGGAATACGCTGAATTTTAGCACATACGTAGTCAAATAAGTGGAGAAGAAGATCACATAGAAATCAAATGTATTAGAATGAAAAATATCAACTTTATGACAAAACTCGCTTAATTATTACTGACTCCTATATATGGGAAGTGATCGCATATCCAGTGGGGCATGGGTTCAGTTGGTGTATTATTACATAGGCAACTATGCACGTACTGCATGAAAACGACATTGTAGCATTTGGAACATTACAAATAATTATGTATATCCATGAATTACAGCAACTGTGACCCCCCTTCTCCGTAATAAATGGCTTTGTTTACAGGCACAAGCCGTCAAACGAGCTATTCACGAAGAATCGGTAACACACCCGGGCGAACGATTCACGTGTCGTGCGCAGATGCAACGCCGTTTGGTATCGTTCTTCCCCGTATTAATTCGTGGATTATGCATGGATTTAATTCCGTCAAGCATTAATTAATGGTACTTAGCCCATTTCATATAGCCAAACATTAAAAAAATGGCATGGCCATTACGCAGTTATTCCGAGTCCAACATACCACACGAGGAATGCACAGACTGCAAACCCAAAGGATATGGATGGTTGTCTCCAAATTTCAAAGACGTTATTGGGTAAGTCGCGCTAACGAATTCCTGCATGTTGTATATCCGAGTTCATGACGCGATGTAACTATTTTTAACATATTATCAATAAAAATACATAAGAAAATATAACATTACACTACAGATATACAAACGTACTTAATTATAGAACAAAACGGTAGTGTGTGTGTGTGTGTGTGTGTGTGTGTGTGTGTGTGTGTGTGTGTGTGTGTGTGTGTGTGTGTTTGTGTGTGTGTGTGTGTGTGTGTGTGTGTGTGTGTGTGTGTGTGTATGTGCATGCATGTGTCCGCGTGACCGTGTCCGCGTTTCTGCTCGTGTCTGCGTGATGCGTACCTGTGCATGCATGTGCGTGCCTATGTAAACCTGTTCGTGCTTGTGTACATATTTTGCTGTAAACAGTCTACTTAAAACTAGCACATAAGATTAAAACGGCAGAGGGAATATTTCTTTCTTTTAAAAAAACTTGTTAATGGTAGTTTCAAATGTCTCCGTGACAGAGGATTTTGGAAAGCTGCGTTAACAGGATCGTTGGGGGTGAAGTTGGCCTCGATACTGAGCATTTTGAAAAGCTTCTTAAATTTAACAAGGATTCTGTTTAGTTATGGATTTCCCCGATGAGCTCTTTACCGTAGTGAAACAGTCCCTGGTGTCATGTTCTCTCTGTTGCAGCCGGCGCCGGGGGCTGTGACAAGCCAGGAACAACAACACAAGCAAGACGCCCAGACCGAGAGGATCCTGAAGCTGATGAGGAGGCAGCTCTCTATCCCACTGATGGGTGAGACACAGGCCCTTAGCCAGAAATAAGTTTTGCCAGTCTTGAATTAATCAACAGTATGGGGAGAAGAGTAATCATTACAGCAATGTTCAGATAAGAGATACTACGAGAACTGCATGTGATACAGCCGGGCATGGTCAGAATAAAGTCAATCGCTAGAAGCTTCGTCTGGTGGCCTGGCCTTGATGCGGATATCGAGGACTGTGTCCCAAACAGTCAGGTAGCGAGCACGACGATGGTATAGCACCACTTGTTCCATGGCCGTGGGCAACCCCAGTAAAAAAAAAACCAATTTTGAACCAGTTTGACACGTGTCATACTGGTTCATAACTGGTATGGCTCCACCGGTACGTGTCTTCGCGTGAATTCACGAG